>JAHWFO010093546.1:1429537-1544531 GCA_023313115.1 Rhysida immarginata
TTGGGCTATTCCATCAGGGTGTTGCGATTTTTATAAACAGTAGTGTAACTATTGTTGCACAAACTTTGCCTGGCATTGTTGGTTATGAGATATATTCTTATTAATATGCAATGCAATTATCAGGAATATCGATTTTTTTGTTGAAAATTATTATTTTTACAAAATCTGAGGTAGACAGTGACCTTCCTCATGCATTGAAGATCATGTCTGCAAAGTTTCATTAAATTCGGAATAAAACTGTAGATTTGTATTGCATACCAACGAACCCACCCACAAAGTTTCTTCTCTATATATATAAATGCACCCCATTTTTTTCTTCAACAATTATTGAACACAATAAGGCTTATACTCACGAAAGAATGATGTTTCTTCTATACTCCCTATTTTTCCATAAAATCTCCGTCTCGTTCTATGGCCTTACTCCTGCGAGACACAATGGCGTGTATGCCCTGTCGATAACAATCTTTGTTTTGTTCATGCAGCCATGTCTTCACTGTGCCAATCACCTCTTAGTCATCTTCAAAATGTTTTCCACGAATGGAATTCTTCAATGGCCCAAGCAAGTAGAAGTCTGAGAGCGCTGAGGACTGTAGGGTGGATGGAGTAACACAGTCCAATCCTGTTTCGTGATGTTTACCACCAGGTGTTAGGGCGAGCGTTATCGTGTTGAAGCAAACATACAGCTGGATTCTTATGGGTTCCAAGTCGCTGGAAGCGATTTTTGAGTTTGATTAATGTGTTCACATATGCCTCAGAATTAATGGTGCTGCCTCTCAGCATCACTCCAATGAGTGTGATATTATTACAGTCCCAAAATACTGTGCCCAAAATACAGTGATCATGACCTTACCAGCAGTAGCAGTTGCTTTGATTTTTTTCTTCGGTGCCATTTTATCGATTGTCGTTTTATTTCGGGCTTAAATTGGTGCAACCAGGTTTCATCAGCTGTCACAATCCAGGACAAGAAGGCTTCCCCCTCAGCTTCAAAACGTTGCAAAACTCAGAAGAAATGTTGTTTCTAAGAGCTTTGTGTTCCTCCCTAAGATAGCGCCGAGCCCATCATGAACACGTTTTTTTGCAATCAGGAGCAACGATGATTTCACCCACACTTCCTTTGGTAATTGAAAACTCCAGCATCAACTGCCAAGTCATTCTGCGTTGGTCCTAACGAATGAGCGCATCAGCATGCTGCATCTTGTCAGGTGTGACAGCCGAGGATGGCGTCCCTGACCATAGCAAATCATGGAGCTACGCGAACCGCTTTCTGATGGCCTCACCCTCTAATGGACTAACCGTACTTCTATAGACTGCTGATGCTCCATAAGCTGCACATAAAAGTTTGTGAATGTTTCTAACCGTTTCTTCATCTGCAGTGAGGAATTCAAAATGCCACACTGATTTTAACGTACATCATTTACAGACGCCATGTTGTTCCATTGCTGCACGTAAAGCACAGAAATGGATACTGTGCGCACATTTTGAAAACTTCAAAGAATGCATAACTTATGTTTGGCATTCGTACCTTTGTTGGGGATAGAGAAAAAAATTGTGCTGCATTACTGTCTGGGCTACCCTCGTACTAGCAGAGGCACCAGGCTTTGCTGAAGAAATTTTTGTCTCTGACCAATACTCGATCTTGTCTTCAGTGTTATTTCATTAGATATGAACTAACAAATATCCTTCGAACAATTATTAAAATACAGTAAAATAGCGTTGCTTGTTAATATCAAGGGTCGAGTTGATATACAAGGTCTTTATAATTAAAGTTCCATTTTGACATGGCCATAAAAAAACCACTGCACCAAAAGCTATAATACTTCGTAATATTATACAAGAGGGCATGGGAAGGTCATACCCACCAAAACAAAAAATAGTTCAAAAGGTAACCACCAGCACGGAATGGTGCTCTATGCAATATTTGTATACGAAATTAGACACAAAGACACAGTTTAACAATATGGTTTTATGCACATGCGCTTTACAAGTCATTTGGTTTTCAGAAATAAGAAAGGGAGCCTCTTTGTCAGTACGCCTCATGTGTTCTAATCGACAATGCCTGTTACCATGCAAGACCGTGCGTTTCTGGTTAAAAGTTATTATGAATGCAATTGCAATGTACGGCAGGCTTTACAACATTATCGTATCATTCGATGAATACATGTACGTCGGGGGCCAATAACACCGCAGAGTTTGAAGAAGATGATGACAAAGTTTTAAGCCACAGGTTTGTTATCGGTAGCACCTGGTCGAGGAAGGAAACCAGTCTCTGAGGCAACTGTGGAGGCTGTTTCAGTAGCCGTAGAGGAAGCAAAAATGGAAACCTCACAAGGGGCGTGCAGCGTAAGTGCTGTTGCACGTCGAATGGACTTAACACTGAATATGGTGTACAAGATCGTACGTAAAGTGCTGCGTTACTACCCATACAAAATCTACCTTATACAACAACTCGAACTCAGCGATCTTCTTCGTAGAGAAAGTTTCGCATTGGAATTCCTTGCACGGATGGAGGTGGACGAGCATTGTCCATGGAACATTTTGTGGACCGTCGAGGCCCATTTTTACCTGAATGGAGATATCAACACCCATAAGTGCAGGATTTGGGCCACCAGTCCCCCTCATGTTCTCCACCAAATTCCATTGCATTCTCCCAAAGTAACTGCATGGTATGGTATAACATGTAACGTGCTAGTAAAAGCGAACTGCGTTTACCCGCACGCACAGCCAACGCTCCCAAAGTGAAGCGTAAAAAAATCCAAAAGAAAACCTTCCCTTGACTGAAAGAAAACAGTTACCAGAACCCAAGATAACCGCGAGGATAAAGGAAAACGCTTACTTGAAAGAACAAAAGCGATCCTCCAAGTAAGGTGGAGATTGAGAGAAACCCAGGAGAAAAACTTCGCTACAATATTAACCCCAATTAAATACTATAATGGCTAACCCGCAATCCAAGACAACCCAAACTTAAGAAAATAACACAAAATAAAAAAAAGCGAAATCCAAATAAATATTTTCCTTTATTGCTGGAAGCGAACATGGATAGAACTGAATTAAGTAAAACACAAATGGTCCCAATAGAGAAGCAGGGTGATACAACTTTTGAAAAGTCTAAAGCGGTGTAGCGACGATCAGCATAATAGAGTGGCTATGAAAGGCTAGGGTAGAACAAAACAGTTGAGTGGTCGGAGGGGAACCTGGAGAAGCTTGGAAGATCTAGAAGCTCAAAAGGTCAAGCAGAGCCACCCACACTGTAAGTAAATAAGACCATCGAGTGAACCCTTTAATTCATAAAAAAGGAGGGGGAACACAGTAACCTCCGTTAAGGTAATTAATTAAGCGTCAGATCCATAAGGCTCGCGCCCGGGACGGCCGATGATCACACAGTTATGGTAGGACAAAACGCGGTAGACACCAGGAATATCGGTAAGATGGGAAACTTGAAACACACAGCCCCGGAAGGGAACGCTTAAGGTAACTCCCCCCGAGTGGGATACGGAATCTAACAAAAGAGATCCCGAAAAGTAGTTGAAGGGAAGGCTCCAAAAAAATTTTCAATGAACGGCTGTTAAATTTTAACCAGAAAAAGGTAACGGTACGTTACAGACAGCAAATGTCACAATTGGACCGTATTTTTTTTGAAGTGCAGTCGAGAGATGGACTCGTGACATGCACTGTGACTGGTGCTCGCATGGCATTGGTGCTAAGAAGTTTTGTGATACCAGAACTTCGAAAACGTGGCATTTTAGACAGAATGATTTTTATGCAGGATGGAGCTCCACCTCATATTGGTATATGTGTCAGACAGTTGCCTCAGCAACATTTCACAGATGAACGGATTACAAGCCGAAACTTCCCCCTTTCTTGACCACCCTGGTCACCAGATATCAACCCCTGTGACTTCTGGCTCTGGAGTTACCTCAAAGCCACTGTTTTTGGTGATAATGTCAGGAATTTGGCGGAACTGAAAGATGCGATACACCGACAGGTGCGCAACATTCTTCCTGATATGCTATGAGCTACAGTTGAGAACGCTGTAATCCGGTATAACCTGCTTTCAGTAAATAGTGGAGGCCACATTCAACATGTAACTAATTTTAGTAACGATTAAAGATTTGTTAACTTGCGTCTTTGTGTCTAATTTCGTACACGAATATTGCATAGAGCACCATTCCATGCTGGTGGTAACGTTTTGATTTGATTTTTTGATGGGTTTGAACTTCCTATGCCCTCTTGTATAATATTACCAAGAATTATAGCTTTTGGTCCAGTAATTTTTTTATGGCTATGTCAAAATGGAACTTTAATTATAAAGACCTTATATATTTTGTTATCGGTTATGTCGTAACTCTTGCCTGAGACTGACGATACTTATATATCCAATGCACTGGAAGAGGAAGGGAAAACTGCTGTCACGTCTGGAAGGTTCAACATTGCTCAAGGGCTCCATAGACACAAATTGTCAGAAAACTCGTTAGGGAGCTCAAAGATGACACTTACGTACATTGTGCTATTAAACTTATTTCCTGCTATCATTTTGAAAATATTGTTGCATCATCACCCCATCAGTTTTCAGTGCAACAATATTTCCCTGGCATTGACGTGGAAATACACTACTGTTTATAAAAATCGCAACACCCTGATGGAATAACCCAATCTGCATTAAATTTGGAGCATTTGCATATCATGGGTCAGAAAAGAAACCATTAGATTTTCAGGTCAATACAATGCGTTTTATTGTCACATTAGTATCGGGTGAAACCACCGTGGGATGCAATTACAGCCTCTAAACGTCGTGGCATTGAGTCAAACAAGCTCTGAATAAGGGCCTGGGGAATGTCCTGCCATGCTCTGTCTACACGGGTATACAGTTCATCCACAGTTGCTGCTGCAGGAGTCTGACGAGCCAATCGATATAGCAGCCCTGTCCCACACATGTTCGATTGGGGACATGTCTGGTGAACGAGCAGGCCAGGGGAACAAGGGCGTCTGATGTGCTTGGAAAAAGGCGAGGACATTTCTGGCCACAAGGGGATGACCTCGGGTTGCACAACTTCCCTGATGTACCGGTCACTGTTCAGATTGCCATCGATTCTGATCAGACGGGAACGGCCATGGTAACTGATTGCACCCCACACCATCACCCCTGGCGTTTATCCTGAATGACACTGCAGGATGCATTCTGGAAGGTCGCGCTCGCCACGATGTCTTCTGACTCGTATCCTGCCGTCATGGTGCTGTAAGTTAAACCTTGACTCATCCGAAAACACAACTTGTTGCCATTCAGCTTGCCACTGTTGGTTTTGATGGGCCCATTGCAACCTGCGGCGCCAGTGGTTTTGAGTCAAAGGAATCCGCAACAATGGTACTCGTGCCATCAATCCTCTGGAAATCGAACGGCGTCGTACAGTGCTAGCAGACATTGTCCTGCCTACTGTAGCACCCCACTGTTGTGCTAACACTGTGGAAGTGGCTGTACGATCTGCTACACACATGCGATGGAGGTGTCTGTCATCTCGCGGTGTTGTCGTGCTGGGTCTTCCTGAGCCTGGTCTTCGGTGTGCCCTGTTCTCTTCGCTCCACTGCCTCCATGCACGCATAATTGTCGTTGCATTACGTCCTACACGAGCAGCAATGTCACGATACGACCATCCCGCTTCACGCAGACCAATTATGCGTCCTCTTTCAAAGTCTGTCAGCTGTTGATATGGTACCCTTCGTCGTCGTCGAGGCATGGTGTTCTTTCAAGCAATTACTCTGAAAATCTAATCATTTATACTCTGACCCATTGTATGCAAATATTGTAAATTGCATATGGATTAGACCATTCCATCAGGGTGTTGCGATTTTTATAAACAGTAGTGTATATAGGAATCATAAACTCGATGAAACAACTCTCTTCTATGGTGGCAGTTGATGAACATGATCATTTGTCTGTGTTACTTCCATCCCAACATTCTGAGTAGGGTTATTCACTAATTGATATTTTGCTGTTGCAATTTCACTCTGCCCTCGATGTCTTGAAGCAAAAATACATCACTTTGTCTGATCAAGCACTCGCCGTTTCTTCTGTTGACATGCTCACTATTTGCTTTGATACAGCAGTCTGCTGGCGAATCCAATGCAGCATGAAGCGAAATGATGGCTTTCTCTGTTGTCTATCCAATCTTTCTCAATAGTCTGCTAACTGTCCATTATCTCCAGTTAGTGCTCAGCGTTTAAAGATTTTCAAGAAAATTTTACGTTGCAATTATACACCGAACAACAGCAATTCTATGCATTGTTACAAATAAATCTTATTTATAAAACACAAACATTACCTTGCATTATTGGTCATCACATATATATTTATGATCCGTGGATTGTGTTGGTAGATTGCGTGTTGATACGATCGTTGATACCTATTGTTGCACAAACTTTGCCTTGCATTGTTAGTCATGAGATACATCTTATTAATATGCCTTGACATCATTATGAATATCTATTTCTTAATGATAATTATCATTTTTTCAAAATCTGAGGTAGTGTCAAGTACTTTTTAATAGTGATAATTAACGTGAACAGAGAAAGGAACGGGGCACAATTGATTTCTAATCAAGAAATTTTAATGTGAACATTCAAAAAAGAATAAATAATGGAAAAACATTTCTTATTGGATTTTCATTAATATATGTAAATGCATAATATATATCTTTATTGTTGGCAAAATGGTGTTGCTGCTTTCAACATCCTGGAGAATGCTTGTCGACCAGCGGACAAGCACATGAAGAGTTGAAATGGCTAAGGTAGGAATCCAACCTGCATATTGAAGTGGCCACCAGATAATACGCAAACGGCGACCGTAAAACGGCGTCCTCCGGTAGGGATAAACTGAATGTGCCAAATCAGAGCATTAACACTAGCCAAATTATATCCTAATTTAAAACGCTGAAACTTCACTTATTATTAATTAATGCAGAAATAGAATACCAAACGCTGCAACGCTGCTCGCCGAGCGCAGCAAGCCGAGTAGGGCCCTGTCGACGTTACCAGCTATGCTTTGCTGATAGCAGGCACTGACGCTGATCCTGGATTCCCTACAGGGATGAAATCACATTGGCAGTAGACTTTGCTGACTGTGAAGGAGCAGAAGGACTCCCTTCTCTGCTTCCAAACTCGGGGCTCACAGGCTGCTCCTTGACATCATCAGAACGTTTAAAATATCCTGTTTTGGTGTGGCATGAGGAAGAAAATTAAAGGCAATAGCTCTATATCCATTTACTGAATTAAGGTCACTAATATCACTCGAAATTTCACTTAAAGAGCCAGGCGTATTAAGAAATACCAAACATTCAAATTTCTACTGGCCTACTGTAATTTCTGAAGTCCCTTCGTCGAATGCCCTATTTCATGTTCCATAAAACAGGTCGGCTTATATGGCGAAGAATGTGGCTGCCATAGCCATCTTGGAGAACGGCCAAATTTCTTTGAACCTCTGTATTCGGCAATACGTAAGTTTTTGCCGAATGATAAGCAAGAAGTCTGCCAGCCTTGCGTCCGTATCGTATTCGATTCAAAAATGGCATTGTGCTCTTATTTCTCCTTGTGCTTGGCTTAATCCTCTTCTGAAAAGTATAATCATAATCTTTAGAACTACTATCAGAATTCTTCTTACCAGCCTGCTGTCTTCCATGGGGGCGATGGGGTGGGAGGTGAATTGCAAGGCTTTTGCAAAAGTAGGAAATCAAAAACCTCTCTACTCTTTCTTCCACTCCTTCTCCTTTTATTCAGTTTTTTCAGTTCTCTAATTTGCATGTTTCGCTGATCTACCAATCCCCTTGCTTCTCAGTTCTTTGCACGTTGGCCTCGCCGTTTACCTCCAATGGGGACACGCAGTCGAGAGCGGTAACATTGCTTCTTGGGGGTGGCCATGGCCTGGTTGTCTCGTTGGTTGGCTTGCTAATCGATGGAGTTCAGCAACTTCAGGCGCGGCCAGCTGCTGGCTGGGTGACGGCCAGGGCTTGAGGGCCACTGCTGGCGGGACAGCTATTTGGGGCACGGCTATTGGAGGATTATAGTCTGACCCATTTGCTAAGTGACCATAGCTGATTTTCCAGCAGTTGGTGACAGCCACTGGTTTGTTTGTCCGCCAGCAGCTCTTCCATCATGAAACCCCCCGTGCTTCGGAGGGCACGTTAAGCCGTCGGTCCCGGCTGCTACTGTCATCTCGTAGCAGTCGTTATGAACTGGGATGGCGCAAAACTCGTAGGAGTAGGTGCCGCAGATTATCACTTCGCGATAATCTACCCTCTGTACTAGATACTAGATACTAGAACATTGCTTCTTTTCAGGGCTCACTGCCATTTCTCCTACGTCGTTCACTTGTTCTCGTAGTAGTGGCTCTCCGTAATTGACGTTACCTATGTTATGGGATGGCACCTCACAATTGACGTCACCTAAACGAGGTGACATTATACCACCGCTAAGAACCGTGACGATTAACAATATTTTTCGTTTGCGGCTTTTTTTTCTCTTGACCAGCATTCTGTTCCCTTCGATGTTCCTTCATTCGCTGCACCTTTTTTGTTCGCCGACTATCAGCCCTATGCAAAAAAAAAACGAATCAGAGCTAAAATATTCCTACTGACCTGATTCTTTACCTATTTTCATCGGCGACTTGATTGTAGGAAGAATGTTCGCTTATATTGATGAACGCCTATCGTGGTTCTTGTAATCTGTCACGGAATTTGAGCGTCAGTCAAAATTCCGATGATCTCATCGCCCCTTTCCACACTCGTTACTTCTATTCATCGAGCTGGAAAGGGAAGCGAGGCAATGCTCGACGTCAAAACCGTCAGCAGGTCCCGACCAATAGGGAAAGAAAGCGGGAGTTTCATCACCAAGAGAGAGATTCAAGAGAAGAGAATGAGAGGAAAGTAGGAGCCTTATGGCGAGGTCGTCAAAATGGCAGTGAGAGGAAAAACAGCCCGTATGGCGAGATATCGGGTTATGGCAGCGTGATAGGTTGCCTAAATGCGGTGGATAGAGAGATTGTTTTACTAGCTACGGGGAATTGGCATCTTGGACGAGCGACGAAGGAGAGGAGAACTCATCTAATACGAAGCCGTCGGGGTGCTAACGTGGCAGAGTGAACTATAAAGTTTTTTCGATAGAGGACGAGGGTGAAGGAAATAAGATTCCTCGTTGGACCATCAGACACCGTATGGAATGCATGGTAAGCGTTAAAATTCAGCTATTTTCAAACGCCAACTTTGCGTTGATAGTTTTTGCGGAACTGAATTCATACCGCCGTACCTACGTTTCATGTCTACGTTCCCTCACAGAAAGGCGGTGCGTGGTAAGCGGTAAGACCACGTGATAGTTTCAATTGCTCTGCTTATTAAGAATTTTAAGTGGTGTTACTGTGTTGTTTTAAAAAAAAAAAAAAAAAAATTTCTTGTGCGGAATCTGTGTGTGTTTTACTACAAATTACTCAGATTCATTATGTGCTACGATTACCCGTGCTTCGTTAGTGATTTAACAGTGCCTAAAGTGTTGCTACAAGTGAATTCAGTGTTTTTATGTAGTGAAACTAGTGTTGCTAATTATATTGCTAGTGTTTTTGGTGTGTTTGTGTGTCTCCAAGTTAGTGCAGTGTTACATAGTGCTACACTCATATTGCAACATCTTAAGTGAAAGTTTGTTAACTGTGTTATATGGTGAAGTGTTTGTAGCGTTGGTGATTTTCCTCACAAAGAGGTGGTGCGAGATTTGTGTGAAATTAGGAAAAAAAAAAGTCGAGTGGTCACCATGACAAATAAAAAGCTATCAGAGCAAGCCCGACTCATTAAGCAAATCTTGAGTGGTTTGGGTAAAACCCGCTACATGAGAGACATCACTTTCTTCAACCAGTGCTTCAGTACGCTAGCTAATCAGGTTATGGAGTGTACAGAAGAAACAAAGTTGCAGTTATACAAAGCAGCTTTCCCGGAGCAGCTGCGTCCATTGTTCGCCCAAATGCAGGTTACGGGGCTGCCGGATGTAATGCAGCAGATGGAGTCACTACTGGACAAGCCGGAGTATATACCAAAGCATAAGGAAAGCCAGCGATCCAACACATTGGAGGTAAAAGGTTTTAACGCCAATGTCAGCATTAAACCCTTTGCTGGGAAAAAAATGGAGGTATCCAGTCAAGAGTAAGCTGAATCAGCGAGTGAAGGGGAGCAGCCAGGCTATACAGAAGCCAACGTTACGAACGACGCTGGGAAGGAGCAAGAACAAGTGAAACCTAAACCGGTATTGGCCAGCACACCGAGCAGAGAAACCGAAGAGGATATAAAAGACAGCATTATTCATTATTACAACGACTGCAAGTTTACCAGGGCGTTATGTGGTAAAATCCGTCCCCCATATTTTTTGGAACACATCCTAATCTATAGACAAGCAAAAGACACTTTAAACTGTACAGCTAGTACTGCCAAGTTTAAAGCCCGTAATTGAAATAGTGTGGAAGCTATTGCATGACAATCCTACTGCCGGACATGCCGGGGTTAATAAAACTCTAAAAAAAAATTAGGGAGTTTTATTTCTGGGATCACATGGACCAAGACATCCGTAAAGCGGTTCGGGAGTGCGAAAATTGCCAGAGGAACAAGGTGCCGAGGTGTAGCGTTCCCCCGCCCCCACAATATGTTCTATAAGGTCTTAACGTTCAAAGAACGACCCCGGGGCGGAAGATTGCTAAGGTTCGAGACCGATTTTAATTGAGAGAAACCACGATACTGCTGTATTTCATTGTATTGACATTCACTTTATTTTCAATAAACATAGTCTATAATTTACTGTTTACAACTTACCAAAAATTTACTGATAATTCATTAAGGTACTTTTGGGGCCCCAGCTATTAGGTAAACGAGCAATCATCAGAACATAAGCTACATATTTACACATCAATCGCAATAGGTAACTGGCACACCTGTCTGTGTAATAGGAGAAATGGGGGTTCATCCGTGTGTTGGTAGTGCTGCCTAACTGGGTACTGAATTAGGGTGAGGGAGGCTGATATAGGACTGCGCACTCCTGGACCAAATATTCCATTTTCTTACGCATGGAAGCGTGATGCACTTCCTTTACTGTACATGAAGGGGGGAAGAACAGCAACCCCTCTTGGCGAGTGCAGTCCTCATGTCTCCCACTCACCCACTGGCGAGCTTGAGCTTATACTTCAAACTGCAACAACCTACAGTTACCGGAGCCTGCTCACTATTCCTGCCAACGTACCAGTTATGCTTTACTATGTACCTGTGAACTGACTTAAACCTCTAGACTCCTTACACAACAGGGTGCTTAATAGGTATAACTAAATTCAACCATATATTATTCCTAACCAGTTACAAACGAAATTGTGAAATTTTAGCATTAGCAGTTCACAGCACGGTTGAGTTTAAATAATTCTTGAGCGCAGTTGTTACGACTTAAAGTTCTTGCAAACAAGTCAAGGGCAGGAGGACCGTTGACACAGCAGACTTGAGCATCGAACAAAACTGTCTAGTTGCTGCTCTTGCATTATCTAACTCTTTAATACCACTCACCAAAGATTGCCGACATACTTGCCCACCTAGGTTGAATCATATGAGGTTCCTGTCTGGAGCTCCAGCCTCGCTTTCGCTGAACGGACGCAGATCCATTTCGCTGGTTCCATCGTGTTCCATTTCGTCCTAAGTCCTCAACCGTCTTGCTCAAGTCGTGACGAGAATAATATTGTCCCAAAAAAAATTGTTCATTAAAATTGAAATATTTATGCAAATTTACAGCTATCAAATTCTGCATATATTATCTTACTTTTTCCTTTCGTCATACCACTCCTTCTTCCAAAGTTCATAGATTTCACATATGAGCTTAAACATTTTTATCATAAACGTACTCGAACACAATGCAAGATGAAAAATGCAATCAAAAGGGCTTTCGATCGATACTACGACTGAATCGGAACACACACAACAACAAGATCTCTTAGAATTTTTTTTTTTTTACAAAATTTTTTTTTACAACAAAACA
Organism: Rhysida immarginata; assembly: GCA_023313115.1. Taxonomy (NCBI): domain Eukaryota; kingdom Metazoa; phylum Arthropoda; class Chilopoda; order Scolopendromorpha; family Scolopendridae; genus Rhysida; species Rhysida immarginata. The sequence goes on from JAHWFO010093546.1 coordinate 1,441,568, forward strand.
AAAACTCACGCACACAATTTCTCCGAAAGCAATCGAAACAATCCCCCGTTGGAAGCCGAGCAATCTTCTTGGAAAACATCCTAACAATAGCTGCTCCAACAAAGGACCATTTACGATCGCCCACGGAGGATTTTTACTACTCTTTCATACAACAAAACAAACAACGCGCACTGATATTTCACTATACACTACACACAACACACACATATAACGAACACACACTCATTATAACTACTACAAAGACAAAGCCAACAATAGCGTAATCGACTAAATCAATATATTTTTAATTATACCGACCCCTACCTAATTAAATATGTAACACACGTGACTGCTACACTGGAATGTCACAGAGGCAACTTCCCTTTGGGGATTTGCAGCCACTGGAAATACCGCCACACCGCTGGCATACGATATGTTTGGACTACATATCCCCGTTACCATTAACGGAGCAGGGATATGATACTATATTAACAATAACTGACAAGCTAACAAAAAGGGTACGTCTACTGGCGTGTAGTTCTTCCATTACAGCAGAAGGAATGGCAAAGCTGTTGATAGACCAAGTGTTTAAAGTGCACGAATTTCCATCAGTAATCATTTCCGATCGTGATGTGTGCTTTATGGCTGAGCTATGGAGAAACATATTCAGGTCTTTGGGTACATCGTTAAAGTTCGCCTCCGCTTATCATCCCCAAACCGATTTGCAATCGGAGCGGACTAACCAGAATACCATCCAAATTCTGCGCCATTACCTGAATATGGAGAAATCCGATTGGGACGAATTTCTCACGAGCACCGAAATAGCCATCAACAGCCTGGTGTCAGAGGCGACGGGGTATGCTAGACTCAGGACTTTTGCAATGCCACCGTTTCTCAACAAACATGCGTAACAAGACCTTGACATGCCGAAATTCGTTAGTCAATTGCCAAAAACTTTGCAAATAGCCCAGGCTAAAATACGAAAGGCACATGCTCGGTTTAAAACTACGGACGGAGACATGTTAAGTGGCAACTTAAGGTGGGGGACAAGGTGCTAGTCAAGGCATCTCGTCTTCTACCGCGTCGACGAATAGGCCGGAAGCTGTACCAGCGTTATGTGGGAACTTTCAGGATCCGGCATGTCATTAACAAAGTGACGGCAGAATTGGAGATCCCCGCCAAATGGAAATGCAAAAATAAAACTGTTCATTGTTCCTTTCTCAAGAAATTTGTTGGGAAAAGCCAGGAAAAAAGGAAACCAGGACCTATACCGGACCCTGCATTCAAAAATGTCTGTAAGGTGGAAAAACTGCTCAATGTCAAAGGGAAGAAACCCAAGAGGTCCTTTTTGGTTAAGTGGGTGGGCTATGATAATCCCACTTGGGAACTGGAGAAAAACTTACACCGGTATCAAGGGCTGATAGCTAAGTTTTTTCAAGAACAGAGAACTGCATCGACAGGAAGCTGGAAGACCGATCCCCGACCCGTCAACAGCGTCAGATCGCAAGAGTTTCTGCGGAATGAGGTGCCGAGCATGTCAAGGAATTTGAACGTCAGTCAAAATTCCGATGACGTCATCGCCCCTTTCCACACGCGTTACTTCTATTCATCGAGCTGGAATGGGAAGCGAGGCAATGCTCGACGTCAAAACCGTCAGCAGGTCCCAACCAATGGGGAAAGAGAGCGGAGTTTCGTCACCAAGAGAGAGATTCAAGAGAAGAGAATGAGAGGAAAGTAGGAGCCTTATGGCGAGGTCGTCAAAATGGCAGTGAGAGAAAAAACAGCCCGTATGGCGAGATATCGGGTTATGGCAGCGTGATAGGTTGCCTAAATGCGGTGGATAGAGAGATTGTTTTACTAGTTACGGGGAATTGGCATCTTGGACGAGCGACGAAGGAGAGGAGAACTCCGCTAATACGAAGCCGTCGGGGTGCTAGCGTGGCAGAGTGAACTATAAAGTTTTTTCGATAGAGGACGAGGGTGAAGGAAATAAGATTCCTCGTTGGACCATCAGACACCATATGGAATGCATGGTAAGCGTTAAAATTCAACTATTTTCAAACTCCAACTTTGCGTTGATAGTTTTTGCGGAACTGAAAGCATACCGGCTTACCTATGTTTCATGTCTACGTGGTCTGTGGCCTTTCGGACTTGATGCCTATCTGTTGGACGGATTAGGTTTCGTTCTTATTTAGAGTGACTCAATATAATTATATATATATCCATATTTCTCCTTAATGTTAAACCGAGCATCAATAACTTATTGATTTGTCAAAACGTCTGGCCGAATGCAATAAGTAATTGTCGACGACGCAATAAGTAATATTATTATTATTATTATTATTATTATTATTATTATTATTATTATGTAACCTTTCTTCACCTCTAATGTTTCCAGTTTTCTTCTGACGAATTTTCTCCTTCTGTTCTTCTTGAATGTCTCTGTGCCACATCCTTTGATTTCTATTAACAGTATAATAATTATCATTATTTTCTAAAATAATCACTATTTCTTAAAGTCCTTTGATTTCGTCATTTCAACTGGCCTTCTATTCCAACATTTCTTCCAGTTTTTATATTCCTATTTACTTTAAGTAATGCATTGCTTGCAGCGCAACTAATCGGGTCACTTGAATTTACTACAATTCCTTGACGCCTCATCAATTCATTGTTTTTTCCTACTAATTTTTCCAACTTCTCTAATTTCTGTTGCACTTGGTTAAATGCTTCTAAGAAATAGGCCATGGTTTTGTTTTCTCCTGCTTCTCGCAGATATCTACTACCGCTTTTAGTTTATCTTCTCGCCTTCTAGCTAATTGCAGGAATTCCTACAACTTTTGATACTGTTCCTGCTTTTCTGAATCCTGTAAGCAATTTTCATAGATTATAATCCTGTAATAGATTATCATTTCGTATTACCTCCTCTAAGCATATATTATTAGCTTCTTTTAACTTGTCTACTAATTTTTGCTTCAGTTTTTCTGCTTGGAACATACAAATTTCCTGTTTCACCCTTTCCTTCTGCAGGTAAATTAAGACAAGTTACAAATGCTTCTTTATCACTTCTTAAACTTTTACTTGTTTCAATTTTATTTTTGTTATCCTTTGGCTGCTCTATAACCAGCAAATTATGTTCTTCCAATTTCTTTCCTATCGTAGCTTGCATCTGACTCAAATTTTCTGAGTACTCGCTTTTCGATACTTTCTGAAATCCTTGAAGTATTATCTAATTGACTGGTAGTTTTAACTTCTTCAGTGGTCCTTTGCTTTTCTGTCTCTTCTAATGAGCCATTATGTACAACCCTTACCCCCCCTTTTTATTATATTATATAAAAATCTCAATAAATTTATTAAATAGCCATATAAAGAGGATTTTTGAAGTAATACGCTTCATATGAGTATGAAAAGTTTATATGAAGAAGAAATCAGAAGTTTAGAATAAATTGAATTATTATGAAATAATATCTAGAAAATTGAAGTTCTTCTAAAATTCAAACATGAATTGAAGCAGTAATTTGAATAGAGATCAGAGTGAAATACCAGATGATTGGAATCGAGGAGTGGAGCCAGAAACATTGCATCAGCCAGATGTAATGCATCAATTGGAATGAGAAATTAGAGAGATTATGGAACCTTGTGAAAACTTATAAATATGGGTGTCAAGGTGTCCAGTGAGAGGGTCTCTCTCTGTCTCTATCTCTGTCTATGAGTCTCTAGTTCTCTCTCTGAGTGATTGAGGTGAACAGGAGTCACCTTGGTTCCCAAGTCACTCATGAATTTTTTCCAAACTTTTGAGTTGGAAGAAGGAAGCTGAACAATGAAATGCCATGATCGTATCCACTACAGTCTGGTTAAGAAAATATCCCGGAGAAGTATGAGAATTAGGCAAGAAATCCCGGAAGCAAAATCAAGATGTATTGGAAGACCAAAAGCAGTAGCCACAATCTCCACCACCAGACCCCATCCATGAACTCCTATGGTAAACACACAAATTCTTTTCCCTCATTCTATGAAAAAGACATCACATTAAAATTTATCTTTAAAATAAAACGTGTATGAGAAATACCTATCCAATTCAGAACGGAATTGCATTAACGTAAAAATTGGGGGCAGCTGTAGCCCAGTTGTCTCGCCTTGCTCAATGCAATGGTCGAGTTAAGCAACCTTGATCACGGCTAATCACAGGTTGGCTGACCACCTTGAAATTTCCATCTCCCCCCCCCCCCCCCGTGCTTCAGAGGGCACGTAAAGCCGTCTGTCCCAGCAGCTGCGACCATCTTACAGCAGTCGTTAAGATATAGGGATGGCGCAAAACTCCCTCGAAGGACTAAGTGCCACAGACTATCGCTCCGCGATAATCTACCCTCTGTACCAGATAATGAAGACTTAAAAATTTCAATTATAATGAATATTAAAATTTTTATTAAAATTTCAATTTTTATTAAAATTTTTATAAAAAAAATGTAAGGCAAATTAATGAATACCTATCTAGATCCAATGGCCAAGAAACGTAATGACCCTTTTATGAAGTTTGTTCTAACTTTGATCCTACTCATTTAAAGTTCATTTTCAACTTCATTTTATTTGAATAATTTTTATTAGCCCTTAAATCATTTAATTTGACCCATTACCTTAATTGTGAATAAAAATCAAAGCTTATTTTATTATAAAAGTACCTCTCCATTTATAATTATTTAAATTGCAAAGATAAAATAATCAATGTGTATACATCTGATAAAATTATAATCTTAGAAAGCCTTGTCATAATTCCGGTAGTTGATAAGCTACATCAGCTGCTACTACCAAAGAAAAGAACCTTGGATATACCCACAGGGAAGAATCCCGTGGAAGGTGGACCTGAGGGGAGTAAACATAGGGGGGCCGCCCTAGTGATATTTAATGTCTTTTAATTTACTCCTACCCCCCTCTGGGGCTTCACAATTTAATTCTTGACAACTAATCGCTGAATCTTTTATACTTTCTTCAACTTGCCTTTGTATTATGCCTTCTTCCTGCTGAGCTTTCTTTTTATGCAACTCTAGCGTTTTCGGTGTTTCTCTTAATTTGAGCAGGTTTGACTGAATTATCCCTACTTCTTTACAGAGGTTTTTCGTTATTCCAACATTTTGACGTATTCTTACGTCGAAGTCCATTGCAAATAACTTATTCTCATTCATAATTATATCAGGCTCTACTATACCCTTTAACTTGTCCGGGTTAATAAGCATGTGCAATTAATTGGCCTCATAGACATTTATTTTATGCGCTTCCATCCTTATATTCCTAAGTAGTTTATCGCTGTCATGTTCACTTAATTTCCTAAATGCCGAATTAAAGAGACCTTGATATTCTGTTATAATATCCATAGACTTTTTGCTTTGTTCAAATCGAACTTTTACCACTACTTCTTCCATGCATAAGCATAAAGTTTCTTTATCCATCATTCCTGCCGTATTAGCTTCACATAACGCTACGGACACCTTCCATGTAGCTTCGGATCCGTTATCCTTAATGAATTTCTTCAATTGAGCTATTTTCTTCGCTCTATTTAAATCTTCCATCAAACTCCTTTCCTCTTCTTTACCGCAGTTTTTTTTTGGATTTGGTTTATTTTCTATCGTCATCCTTAACTGCTAATTTCCTTTTTTTCTAAAGGTTGACAAAGAGTTTCTTTTCTTTTACTAATTCCCATTAAGTTAATTTCCATATTTTCCTATCGCCTCTGATGCCCGAGGACGCGGGTTCGACCCCGGCCGAGGACGACGAGGATTTTTTCAGGGGGGAAATCCTGAGATCACGCACTTCCTTTGGAAGGGAAGTAAAGCCCTTGTTCCCGTGTAGTAGTTTGCTGGCCGTACGTTAAAGAACCCTTGCAAGGCAAAATTTGCGGCCCCTATAACGCAGTCCTGAAATGGCCATAGCAGTTGAAAAGGACGTTAATACCAAATAAACCAAACCAAACCATATTTTCCTCATCGGTATAATCAATAGGCTCTGATTTCTTCCTTTTCCTCAGTTTCTTCTGCCTCGCTTTTTTCTGCATTGATAAAGCCTGCTCTGATTTATTTTTTTCATCTTCCTCACGAATTTTGCCTCTTTTCTTAAAACTCGTCATGGGCTTAGCTTTCTCTATTAAGCTTACCCTAGAGGCCGAATGGTTTTTATTTCCCCATTTTCTATTTCTACCTCTACGTTTCATCATTTACGCTCCTTTCCTCTTGACAGCAATTTCTCAGCTTTCCTCATGATATCTTTTAAACTACCCCATTTCTCGTATTTTAATTCTACTTGAATGTCTTTAGAGGAACTACTTATATACGCCTCTATTTTATCCTCTTTTTTCCAGCCCTTGGTTGTATTTATTAACTGCAGTAACCCTTATTATAGTCGCCTATATTCTTGACGCTATTCCTGTTAGAGTGCTCTTTCTTTAACCAGATTTTTAAATCTTCTTCCTGGTCCATTCGGAGCTCGTCTCTTTAAACAGTATTCTTTAATTTGGTTCTTAAATTTTACCTCTTGAACTAATTTCCGTATTTATCTATAAAACTTCCAAAAATAGTTTTTCTTTCATTAAGTCCGAAATAATTCTATATAACTAACACGCATATCTCTGGATTCCTTTTTTAAAATACTATGTCCGCCATTTTTCTTTGAGCTTTTTCCCGTCATAACAACTGATGATTTTCGTCCTTGACGCTTTTCCGATGATGGTTTTCTCTTGAAGCTTTCTTGCCTTGAATACATAGCTCCGTCCTTTCTCAGCAACACTTCTTTTTCCGAAGAATTTTTCTCACCAACAGTCCAGCTTTGCTTTCTCACTTTCGTCTGTAGGCGGCCGTCCTATCAGCACCATAAAATAGTGAAGAAAAATAAAAAGAGCAAATTAGTTTACTAGAAAACGTTTTCCTTTTGAGAAATTTGTAACCTTTTTAGAATCCTGCGAACAATGCTTAGTTTTGCAGTGGAAATTTTACTTTGCTGCAAGGATATTGAGGGCGTGGCCTCCGCCATTTGTGCATACTAAGCTCCGCCTTTCTCTGTCACGTACTTTTTACTAGCAGAGTGATAATTAACGTGAACAGAGAAAGGAACAGGACACAATTGATTTCTAATCAAGAAATTTTTATGTGAACATTTAAAAAAGAATTAATACAAATTAAAGAATACATTCAAATGTTAATATATGTAAGTGCGTAATTTATATCTTCATTGTTGGCAAAATGGCGTTGCTGCTTTCAACATCCTGGAAAATGCTTGTCGACTGGGGGACAAGCGCGTGAAGAGTTGAAATGGCTAAGATAGGAATCCAATGTGCATATTGAAGTGGCCACTAGATAATACACAAACGGCGACCTTAGTAGAGGTTTGTCTCCTGCAGGGATGGATTGTAATTTGACAAATCAAAGCATTAACACTAGTAAAATTATATCCTAATTTCAAAAGCTGAAACATCACTTATTAATTAATTCAGAAGTAGAATACCAGACGCCGCAACGCTGTTCGCCGAGCGCGGCAAGTCGAGCAGGGCCCTGTCGCCGTTACTGGCTGATAGCAGGCACGACGCTGATCCTGGATTCCCTCCGGGGATGAAATCACGTTGGCGGTAGACATTGTTGACTGCGAAGGAGCAGAAGGACTCCCTCCACTGCATCCTAACTCTTAAAATATCCTGGTTTCGGTGTGGCAGTAAGAAGAAAATTAAATGCATTAGCTTCATGTCCATTTACTGAATTAAGGTCATTAATGTCACTTGAAATTTTACTGAAAGAGCCAGGCGTGTTTAAGAATTCCTTAACGTTCAAAGTTCTAATGGCCTGCTGTAATTTCTGAAGTCCCCTCATCGAATACCCTATTTCGTGTTCCATGAAACAGGTCGGCTTATATGGTGAAGAATGCGGCTGCCGTAGCCATCTTGGAGAACGGCCAAATTCCTTTGAACCTCTGTATTCTTCAGTACGTATTTTTGGCGTATGATACGCGAGAAGTCTGCCACCCTTGTGTCCGTATTGTATTCGTTTCGAAAATGGCAATTTCCCTCTTATTTCTCCTTTTGCTTGGCTTATCCTCTTCTGAAAAGTATAATCATAATATATTAATTAAAAAATAAATAAAACTCCATTTAATTAAAATAAATAAACTAAATAATAGAAACAATGAAAAAAAATTCACCCAATTGATAAATGTAAATGTTGAAGGACGAAACACAATTGAAACAAAGGTCTTGTGGAGCTTATGTAGATGATACCCGGATGAATCACAGATGAATCACAGATGAAACACAGAAGAAACGAAAATCTAGTGGAGAAATGTTACACGAACACAGGAAGGTTTATATATTTTTTAATTAATATATTCTATCACAACTTCTACCCTTATATAATCATAATCTTTAGAACTGCTATCAGAAATCTTCTTACCGGCTTATCTTCCATGAAGGCGACGGGGTGGGAGCAAATTGCATGGTTTTTGCAAGAGTAGCAAGTCAATAATCTCACTCTTTCTTTTACTCTTTCTCTTTTTATTCAGTTTTTTCAGTCCTCTAATTTGCATGTTTTGCTGCTCTACCAATCCCCTTGCTTCTCTGTTCTTTGCACTTTGGCCTCGTCAATTGCAAGTAAATATAACAAACTCGGGAAGTAATAACTCAAATTGTTTGCAGATAACACATACTCCTGTAGTAATCAGAGCTCTCTATTTTCCTAAGCTTGCAGTTCCATGAAGTTGAAGCTCGCATAGTCTCTTGTTGCAGTAGAAGCTCTCTTTCCTCTTAAGTTTCCCTTGCTGTTGACGTTGAAGTTTACATTAGCTGTTGCTGCATAGGAAGCTCTCTTACCTCCGAAATTTTTATTGCGCTTGACGTAGATGCTTGCATATGCTGATGATGAGCTTCCGTTGCTCAGGTGTTTCCGACACCCACATAATTTTTTGGCTTTTAGCTGCAGGACTTCTTTGACCAATACTCCTTTTTTTTCGATGGCATTTCGATATGTATGAATTAATAAGTATTCTTCGATTGAATACTGTAGAGCACAACACAGAAAACAATTTGCTTAATGGTTTGTAGAGTCAAGTTGATGTACTCATTTACTCGGAATTAAACTGTAATAGGTATTATACTGCTCCAGCATTCCAAACACACACACATCGTAACGCCTTTTCTTTTTTACCTAAGAGCAACTTTTGGGTTTAAACCAAAAGATCTTTTACTCCATAATATCATGGCTAGGTTGTCTTAAGGTTCTAGAAAGCAGATTAGGATAAAGTATTGGAGAAACAAACACTTTAAGACTCGACCTACTGTAAAATTATTTTACTCGTCACTTATTAAGATCCAAAAGGGTCTTATAAACCTCCCCTAATACAGATCATGTCCATCGTCATAAACTTTTAAACAATGAAACTCTGACCGACAGAAGAATGCGTTCTGGCCTATTCTTTTTTTTTTGACAAATTAATCTCTCCACTTCTATAACTGATAATTAATTATTATTTCATTATATTATAGTAGAGATTGTTTTAAATTTATTTTGTTAGTGATTTCATTGCTTTATTTATATCATCTTTTCAGCTTTCTTTCCTTGTAATTTATATTTATATGTAATATTTCTTTTGTAAATGATTACTCCCGTCAATAAATAAATAAATAAATAAATGAAAGGGAAATTAATTTTTGAGCTTATTACAAGTTTATCATAGGTCAATTACGCAAGATATCCAAAATCTCTCCAACATATTCTGATTATTGTCAACAAAATTAATATTATGAAATGACAGTTCAATTAAAGTTCTTTAGTTTTCACTTTTTAAGATAGTGTCCAAAATTTCGCGACGAGATTACGGTAAAAAGAAATTGATTAATAATGAACTAATACATGTTTATTCTTTTTTTTAAACTTTCATCTTTAACGTTAATCTTTTCCTAATAAATCTATAGAATATCTTTTCTCTTAATGCTTAAGTTCCATATCTCTAAGAGAACGTTTAGGTCTTAGTCACCATCGACAGTTCAGTGATTGAGAAACGAAAGGTTGTCCAACACGAACGTTCTAAGACCTTAACTTTTAGGACTATTTTTGTTTCATTTAGTGGAATAAGCTGATGGTGTCAACGCTTAAGATTACATGATAAGATAGAGGCGAGAAACGTAAGGAAAGGGGAAACGAAAGAAGGGTAATAAGATTAGTAAGTACTAGGTAAGGAAAAAGAATATCACAATTTGAAACTCAATACACCTTCTGGAATTCGGACAACGTTGATGCTGGTTTCTCACATTCCATGACGATTGATGATTCTAGGAATGATGGATGGTCCTTGGGATTCTCGTTCACTCTAGACGTAGTCACGTGCGGTTCACGTTTCTCACTCGATGCCATTTTCTTTTTCATATCCATGCAGAATAAAAACGTGTAACGAACCAAAATGAATCATAAAAATTTGAAAATTCAAGCGGAATTGATTTACTGGAATAACTTTACCATTGTTCGAAGAGTGCGAGACCATCAAAAACCAAATTAAACACGGTCTCATAATTTTGAAACCAACAAGTAAGTATTCACCCAAGCCGCTGCTGCACGAGTGAGCAAACTTCATTAACTTAAAAAGAAATGGTCCCAACAGGACAAACAGGAAATCGCTCTAAATCAACGAGATATGCACTGAAAGCAAATCAATAAAATTCCACTTGCAGTTTGTTTCTTTAATGTTGTGATTATGCATTAAGTCGTCCATAACTAGAAAGGAATGCCAGTTCTTAACAATCTTTCCAGCGTGGACTCAAAAAAATGCAAAAGCGTCCTTGCCAGGCTAACAGAATAAGAGAGTAATACAGAAACGACACTCTAACAGAAACCTGTACAAAAAAAAAAATATCGTAGATCTGATAGACCGTAGCGATATCACGGCTTGGAGCGAAACACATTTCTTTTCTATAATGAAACGCAGGCCTTAATGCAGAATTAATTTCCTTTTTATTTTTATTTTTATAGCATTATTATTGCTACATGTTACGAGCGTCATATAAGAAAACAAAAGTTTTCTGGAACCAAAATTTGACAAGAGATGGCGCTAGGAAAGATTGGAAAGAGAGGTGGAGAAGGCGAGAACTGAACGAGAAGAGAAGCACGGAAACACTCGAGCGAACAGGTTGGAGAGAGAAAGGAGAGGAAGAATTCGGGCCGAAAGTGAAAGCTCTCAAAGAAAACTATGGCTTTAGAGAAGGAGGCTCGACTGTAGATGGAATTAAAGATTCATACGGCGAAGTAAAAGTTAAAGGTGAAAGTGATAATTTCACGCGAAAATGGACGTCGGAAAAGTCCATGAATAAGCTTCAGGTCATTAACCATTTATGTTCGGCTAAGTCTCCTCAAGCTTTGTTTAATAGGCAAAAAGTACATTTATCAGTGAAATAATCCATATTATCCATAGCCAAGGAAATATCCATTATTAGCCAAGGAAAATTATCCATAATGGAAATTCCTCTCTCCCCTCGATTATGTCAATGGCTAACACTATGGCAAATAAATTATTTCGTTGAACAGACAATGCAAATAGACCTTACTTGTGTTGAAATAATTCGAAAGAGAATTAATACCGTAGGACGTTTCCCGTGCACTATAAATGGCTTCCTAAGGAAAGGAATTGGATATATTAAGACCATCATTTAACCTGAGATAGAATTGTGTTATTGTCGGAAAATTGGAGGCGGGTTCGTCTAAGTTGATATATTGATATTTATTTATTAATGTTCAAGCTATTGCTTATTGGAAGCTTGAAGTGTTTTAGGCAGCAGCCATATAATTGTATTTTATTTGGATAGTGCCTATTTTGATTTAAGCTATTGCTTAATTAATGGTCTATGATATTTAATAGAAAAAAGGAAAGGGCATTGCATATTGGATGTTCCTATTTATTTATTATCAAGAGAATAAATTGCGTAATTGTAATCCTATATGCTAAGGATAGCTTTTATTAGTTTCTATTTAAATTTGGATCCTTTTTCCTAATTTCTCTTTTGCTGCTTCACCCATGTTGACGATGAGAGAAGACCACTTCAAACGAAAGGCGATTTAATCCAACAACCAGTGATTAACTTCGAAGAGGAAGATAAGTGTGTGTTTCGCCACGGGAAGAGAAGCTTACCCGACTTGTGCTTCAGGTTGTTTTTAGGCCAATATTCCGGCAGTTGCAGAAGAGGTTTTTTTATTAGTTAATTTTTATTCCACTGCGTATTGATTTATTGTGTTTGTAAGCCAAGAAGTTATCCTAGGCTTTTACCGCCAATGTTAATCATTTCTCCAATCAAATGGAAAAGAATAAGTAAATCAAATAGAACAATTTGCTTATATTTTACGAATAAAATTTATTGAGTTATAAATTCTTGTTCGTACTCTATTCTCCCTCCACACTTCTGATTACCTATTATATTTATCTTATTTTAATCGTAACACTACACCATTTAACAGCACAGGAACTCATCTTTTTCACGGAATTCCAAAAAACAAATAACTTTTCCGTAATAACTATTCCTGCCGTCATCAGTGAATCCTTTAAATAGTTTAAAACTTATTCCTGAATGTTCTCTAACAGTCGAACTATCTCGTTCTTATCAAACTATAATTAAAGGAGAAAATTTGAGTTCGTCACATGAAACAATTTGAATGTGCGAGCTTTGCAACAACATTAATTGAATTTGAAAACTAATTACCGGGCAAATGCGCGCAGATAAATTCTTGTTATCCAATGAAAAAACAGAAATGGAATTTTAAATGCATATATAAAGTAAAGTCTCTTATTCTCTGGTAAAATATGAACAACGTTCATTTCCGATTTATTTAGTTGATTCCAATGCATCTTATGTCGCTGCAATCCGTATTCGGAAAATGCCGTCAAGTGTCGCCTCTGTTCTTCTCCCTTACTCCGTTGCCAGGTTTCCGAATTTTTTTTTATCTATCTCCTTTCACCTTTTTTCGTTTTTTCATTTTTCACGTGACTTCATCCGTTGTCTGTCGACTTTCCTTGTTAACTCCAGTTGTTGAACATGATGGTAAACAAAGTATCAACTGTAAGCAACAATAAAATACCGAAAAATAACTAAACACCGGAACTTATAAATTCTCATACAATCAAAAGTTTTTCCTCATGCTTGGATAGGTTTTAATTTAAATTTAAACAAATTAACAAACAGTTCGTCTAACTATACTTCTATATTCGTCACCCTGATTAAAGTACAATTTCTTCTTCTGGCCCCCTTCTAATTTTTCTACGATCCATTAAATTACAAAAAAGATTAATTCTCTACAACTTATCCCACTTTTTTCAACAAAACGTTCCCTCTTTTACAGATGGAGGAATGCCTTAAAAAGGCGTTACAACACACGGACAATTGCACGCACGAATGCACAGACAAACACAAAATTTCACTAATTGTCTGATCTTTGTTAGGGAGCTGAAGGAAGACACGTGTACCTCCTTTGCTTACTTGAGAGAGACTGCCCAATCTAGTATATCTATTTTACAGGGTGTATGAAAATAAATAGCGGGGTTTTGAGGCTTCTTAGTATTTATTACACTTAACTTTACATGTAGAATTATAAATAATACATCAAATAGGAACTCAAACAGTTCTTCCCGCAAGTGTTCTTCGAAGGTCATTATACTGTATGAACCCCCGAAGGTAAAAATCCCATGACGTCAGATCGGGAGATCGTGAGGCCATGAGAAACAAGCTCTGTCATTCGGCCCCTTGCGATCAATCCAGCGCTCTGGTAAAACGACGTTTAACCAATCGCGTACTGAATTATGCAACCGAGGCGACCCACCATCTTGCAGCCCAATAAAGTTCTCTGGATCAGCTTCTTCCAATTGAGGAGACAGCCATATTTGTAGCTCAATAAAATAAAAAGCACCAGTAACAGTTACTCTCTAACAGAAGACAGAGGAAACAGTGGATGAGCATTCGCACAGGAGTAACAATTCATTTCCTGCTCCTTAATAATAATTCTTGGAAACGAATGTTCAGTGATTGCATCCTTATTTTATGCTCATTGTTAGAACGTTCGTTTCCAAGAATTATATCATAGCATCATCACCACATCGGCTTCCAAAACATTGATATTCATACACATTACAGTACAAATGTTTCGGGGATTTTTTACGAAATGTTTGGATCTGCTGTGCTACCAAATAATCTAAGTGATATCCCCCGTCTTGTTTGATGAAATTTTGAAATCTGAATAGTATTTTGAAATTTTGAAGTACAGTAAAAATGAACACGTGAAAATTAATACAAGAAAAATGCATAATGAAAAATCGAGAAAGAATTTTTAAAAATGCTTCCAATGAATGGACCTTTATAGAAATTCTTGGCCACAAGTAGCCTAAATGATTTCTTGGTCACGTAATCTTACTTTAAATGTACACTTACCCTGCTATGGTGAAGGTGAATATACAACTCTGCTCTGGTGAATATATCTGATTTTGCAATTCGCCCTCTGCTCTTGGTGTCTTAAAGCAAATCTTGGCCATTGATCACTGTATGTGGTCTAGCAGTCGCAGCTTCTTTTGTTGACCGCTCCCCATTCATTCAGAATGCAATAGCGAAATAAATACGTACCGAGTAAAGGGACTTCTTCCTGTCACCTTTCCACTGTTTCTCCATAGTCTGGTAATTCTCCATTTCTCCAGTTACTGGCCAATTTTTAAGATTTTTAAGAAATGCTTATGTTCAAATAACTATCAATTCTAGGAAAAGCCAGAACAACAGGAATTCTATGTATTTTTAAAAATTCAATTTCTTTTATAATTCCCAGAGATGGAAAGGAATCTTCATTCTTAATGAACCTACCATTATTGCACACTTTGCCTTGCTTGGTTGGTCATGAGATGTCTCTTTTTAGTATGCTCTGCCATCATCATGTATCAAAATCGGAGGGAACCTCTAATCCACAAGGAGACTTTAAATACCGGATACATATTTTGGCTACCAAGTAGCCATCTTCAGCGAAGGGGGACAACAATGCAACTACAGAAAACAACCTTAATGCTAAAGAATATATAGACAAGGTAGGGGGGAGGGGCAATGAAAAGAATATCTCCCATTTGATAAGCGGAAATAAAGCCTATTGGATAAGTTTAACAGTGGGCCAATAAGTTTAACGGAGATACCTTGTCACAGGAGGAAAGGAAAAATATCAATTCAATAAATCAAACAGAACAGAGTTTGAGATCGGCCCTTTGTCCATATTTAATAAATTTTTAGAATCCCTTTTATAGATTTCTTGAATTGACATATGGAAGTGACTTCGTTTCTTTGGTTTGGTTTGTTTGGTATTAACGTCATCTTCAACTGCTGTGGTCATTTCAGGATGGCGTTATAGGGGCCGCAAATTTTGTCTCGCAAGGGTTTTTTAACGTGCAACCGGCAAACGACTACACAGGACCAACGGCTCTACTTCCCTTCCGACAGAAGTGCGTGATCTCAAGATTTTACCCCTGAAAAAATTCCCGTCGTCCTCAGCTGGGGTCGAACCCGCGCCCTAAGGCATCAGAGGCGATCATGCAACTACTGAGCCACCGGGGCCGATTGTAAGTAACTTAAAATTGTCTGCACTAATATCATGACCTGTGTCCAAAACATGTTTGGTGATGCTCGATCTGTCCGATCTGCCATATTTTACATGAACTAAATGCTCTTTCCACCAAAATAGTTCTTCTCACAAAAATCCCATTGAAATAGATGGATTACCGACTTTTCTAGATGTGGGATGGCAACTTTAGGATTTCCTACGGCTGCCTTCAAACTATTTCCACTTTCGAATGCAATCTTTTCACTGCAAGAGGATCCTAAGCAATACTAATAATTTTAGGGCTTGTGGTCTCTGGAATTAACTTCGTGAAATCCTTTTTATTTAAAAGAAGCTTATGCCAACGGAGTTTGTTATCGAAACTTTTATCGGAAAAACCATTCAACCTTGCTATAAATTAATGGTACTCAGTTGAGTTTGATACCTTTGTTCGGATACGTTTGTGGGAGAGGAAGGTGGTGTGACAATTAACGCCTTTTTGGCAAGTGTGGATCGTATCGGAGCACTCGAAAAATGGACTCCGGAAATAAAAGTTACAATAGTCCACTCAAAATTGAAAGGAGCCGCCAAGCGTGCAGCGGAATACGAGATCTTCGATATAGAAGACTACGAGCAACTTCGAGCAAGTTTGGAACGGGCTTTTGGATGCTGAAAGTAGCCCGGGACTTATCCCAAGAGCTCCACGGCACCGTCCAAGGGCCAAACGAATCAGTGGCTTCATTTGCTGGACGTCATGAGTTGGCTATGGCTAGATACATCAGTGCCACTCCTGATGCTGTTCCCATTCGGGAAACGGTCTTGTTACAAAGATTTAGCAACAGCTGTTTGGTTGCTCATAAGAGGGCACTAATGATAGCCAACCCAAAGACTTACAAAGATGCGTTAGTATTAGCATTGAGGTCTGAGGAATTGGATAAAAGGAACAAGAGGGCAGCCAATGTCGAGGAAGGCGGAGGATTATAACATGGAAGACAGCGTGTTTATGGCTATGACAATGAACTGAATCGTTCATAATATAGCGATGATTGTTGGTGGGTTTTCCATAAATGTCGAACTCTAACCTATCATTAAACCTGATAATACTTAAATCTAGAAAAGGAAGGCGTCAGTCGCTCTCAACTTCATGTGTGAATTTGATTGTAGGAAACTTATTATTTTATTCGCTGAGAAAAGAGCTAATATCGCATTGATTCTTGTCAAAAACAGCGAATATATCATCCTCGTACCTGTACCATATACAGGGAAAATAAGAGGGTGTTAGCTAATTGATTCTCGAATTCACTCATAAAGAGATTAGAAATGAACGGAATAAGACTATTGCCCATAGCTGTTCCTTAGGTCAACTTATAGAATTTGGAATTGAATTGAATGAAATTTTCATACATGCCTATCTCAGTTAAACTTTATGTTCATTGACTTTTTCGGGAACAAATTTGGAAGAAGATTGGAAATTTCTAAGAAACAAATAGTGACGTCAACAGGAAGGCTCGAAAAAAGGAAACCAGTATTTCGCCTTCATTTAATTTAATATCTTTGGTTTTTGAAATTAATTTGAAGCTGTTTTTCACTGGGAATCTATAGAATGTATGATCAACTTTTCCGACCTCATTAGTAAGAAATTTAGATAACTTGTAACTGGCAGAATTGGTTTGCAGACAATAGGCCTCATATCCTTTCCTGCGTTATGAATTTTAGGCAAACAATATAAACTAGGAAGAAGAGGATTAGGAACATTAGCTTCCTTCTACGGAATCAGTATAGGACAAACTCTAATAGCCTTGTGAACTTTATTCACAAACTGAGGTAGCTGATTTTGGTGATATAAATGTAAGCAGCCAATGACAACCATGTTGCTTTTGTTGGCCTTCAGTTCCACAGTTTTTGCTTAATTAATTTTTGTTTAGTACGGCTTCTCGGCCCAGGATCAATTTATTTTTTAAATTTAATTTACGGTTAAGATTACTTAGAGCAGATATCTATTTTCTCATCCAATGCCGTAACTTAATGTATTTTCAAAATTTATAACCGATTTTATGAATAAGACTGTTAATTCTAGAGTTAAAGTTAA
This sequence comes from Rhysida immarginata, assembly GCA_023313115.1. Lineage (NCBI taxonomy): Eukaryota > Metazoa > Arthropoda > Chilopoda > Scolopendromorpha > Scolopendridae > Rhysida > Rhysida immarginata. Next base: position 1,459,199 of record JAHWFO010093546.1, read on the forward strand.
ATAATTTGTGAAACACAAGTGGTTGCACCGTGAAATTCGATATCTCTTTAGCCAACTCTCCTCCAAAAAACTTACAAAAGGCCTATAAATTACACAAGTTTTAACTAATTCTTTTAGTTATATTTTTAATGAGATGCATTCTTAAAGTTAATGATGCCAATCAAGAAAAATATGAATATAAGGTTTTCACCTTACGGAAAAAACTTTTTGCACTGTTTCCTGCTGTACCTGTTCCAGAGAACGTTAACCCAGTTAAGTACCATACCCATTAGATAAAAATGAGTCTTCACACACCTTTAATAATGAAGAAGTGAATATACTAGAAAAAGATCTGACATTCTCTTTTTCCAATAGACGTAATCCACTCGAAGAGCTGATTACTGACATCTAAACTGGCATCCAATATTTGGACGATACAAGCAAGGTATTCATTCGAAATGCTTGCAAGTTGCAAATTGAAGGCTGTTTAGCCGATAGGAAGCATTCCCACTTCCAATCCACAAGAGGAGAATGTTATTAAAGGCTTAAAAGAAAAATACTCTTTTTACCTTAAGGCCAACAAACCGGACTATATTAGTAGAGTAGAATATCTAATCAACACTGGCCCCTACATTAATGTCACCAAAAATAAGATACCTCAGAATGTAAATAAAGTTCACAAGACTATTAGAGATTGTCCTTTACTAATTCCGAAATAGAAGCATCTAAGTTTAATATTCCTAATCCTCGTCTAACAAGATTATATTGTTGCAAAAATTCATATGTTAGGGAAGTCTATGAGACCCATTGTCTCCAACATCAATTCTGCCAGTTACAAGTTATCTAACTTTTTTACTAATGAGTTTGGAAAATTTGATCATACACTCGATAGATTCTCAGTAACATACAGCTTCGAATTTATTTCGAAAATCAAAGATATTAAATAGAATGCAGGCGAAATACTGGTCTTCCCCCTTTTCCGAGCGTTCCTATTGACATCACTATTGGTTATCTCAGAAATTTCTTATCTTATTCCAAAGTTGTTCCAGAAAAAGTCGATGAATATATATACTTCACTGAGGTATGAATGTATGAAAAGTTCTTTCAATTCAATTTAAAATTTTATAAGTTGACCTCGGGAACAGATATGGGCAATAGTTTTCTCCGTTCTTTGCTAATCTCTTTATAAGTGAATTCGAGAATCAATTAGGTCAAACCCTCTTTGATTTCCCCAGTATATGGTATAGAAATGTAGATGACATTTTCGCTGTTTTTGACACGAATCAATGCGATATTAGCTGTTTTGTCAGCGATTTAAATAATAAGTTTCCTAAAATCAAATTCACGCATGAAGTTGAGAGCATCGGACACATTTCTTTTCTAGATTTAAGCATTATTAGGATTAATGACAGCTTAGATTTCGCCTTTATCGAAAACCTACTAACAATTATCGCTGTATTATGAACGATTTAGTTCACTGTCCTAGCCATTGTGACATTCCAGTTTACTGGAAATCACATGGGTCTGGTGAAAGGGGGGGGGGTGTTCGTTGGAAGTTATCTGCGTTTTATTTTGCGGGATTGCCATAGTATTGAGGGCCTCCTGATGCTGTGATATTTTTGGGGTATTTTTTGGGGTAGTAATTTGGGGTATATATTTTGTTTGGCTTGCATGTTGAGATGTTAAGAGCTTGCAGATGTGTTGATGTGTGATGTTAAAGTGTTTCTGTCGTTGCAGGTGCTTACCATTGTGTTTTTAGTAAAAGAGTTGCAGCATTAGTTTATTGTAGCGATTGTAGGTATTTTGGAGATTTCGGATTTATCAAAGGTAGTTCATGATGCCAGGAGACGAAGGACATGCAGGTGCTACAGTTGCCCCAGAGTTAGCTGGACTCACTGGAGCAGTGCCAGCGTTTGTGGGAGAGGAAGGTGGTGTGACAATTAACGCCTTTTTGGCAAGTCTGGATCGTATCAGAACACTCGAAAAATGGACTCCGGAAATAAAAATTACAATAGTCCACTCAAAATTGAAAGGAGCCGCCAAGCATGCAGCGGAATACGAGATCTTCGATATAGAAGACTACGAGCAACTTCGAGCAAGTTTGGAACGGGCTTTTGGATGCTGAATGTAGCCCGGGACTTATCCCAAGAGCTCCACGGCACCGTCCAAGGGCAAAACGAATCAGTTGCTTCATTTGCTGGACATCTTGAGTTGGCTATGGCTAGATACATCAGTGCAACTCCTGATGCTGTTCCCATTCGGGAAACGGTCTTGTTACAAAGATTTAGCAACAGCTGTTTGGTTGCTAATAAGAGGGCACTAATGATAGCCAACCCAAAGACATACAAAGATGCGTTAGTATTAGCATTGAAGTCTGAGGAATTGGATAAAAGGAACAAGAGGGCAGCAAATGTCGAGGAGGCCGGGGAGATGAACCCAGGTGGAAAGGCTGGTAGCCGTGCAAGTGAAAGCACCGATGGCACAGATAGCACCCGCACAGAGTGAAACTCGAGCGGTAGTGCCATGTGGGTCGTTACCAAATGCAGGCTGTTACAGATGTGGCCAACATGGCCACCTGGCTAGGAGTTGTCCGCAGCCTGCACTGCGCCCTCGCAACATTAATGCAAGTGGTCAACCTGAGGAGCCCGTGTTGACATAGTGTGGTGAGGGCAGTAGCTATCTTGCTATGGTGTATCTTCAAGGGCAGCCCATTACTATGGGCTCTCAGGTATCGCTCATTGATAAAGAGGCATACCAGCAGTTGGCCAGCCCTCCATTACAGGTCATGGACATGACCATTAAGGGCATAAATGGCAGTTGCCTAAATTTTACGCAGGGAGGCGTGTTTGATGTGGTAGTCCAGGGCCGTCATATGGGCACGCAAACGTTCTTGATTTATACTTTCGCGGATCGCCCATAAGACGGAACACTGGGCATGGATATTTTAAAAGGATTAACGTTCCAGTGTGCGTCATCTCAGATCGCTGGAGGTGCTGATGTTCTCCCAATGGAGAGGCTTTTCCATGGAGTTGTACACCCTGAGACCAGCCTCGTGCATGATCGTGGTGATGAGTATGGGGTGCAGGTGGGGAATAATTGCATGAATATGTCAAAATATGGAACCTTGGGCTGTTTATACGAAATCCGTAATGGTAAGAGAACCTGGTCATGTGAGAATGGGGAAATCAGTGAGATGGGTGGGTCCTTTCGAAGTGTGCCACAGATGGTTTGGGATGGGTGCAAGTTAGGGGAATTAAATTCACGGATGTTAAATGGGTAAAATCTGGGTAGATATGGGCAAAATGGGGAATAGGACCAGACATAAGGGAGTGTCCCCAATATAGTGCCGCCAATATGGACGAGCAGACTGGTGGGTCTAACATGTATGAGAGGATACCGGAAGCTAAGGAACAATTTACCAGCAAGGTTAGATGACGTGAAAACGGTAATGAAGACCAGTATGGTCATCCCATACCGTGTGAGGGTGTTATCCCTGTTATAGCAGCACAGGAATTGAACTATACTCAAAATTTATGTTGGAAAAATGATGGAGCCCCGCAGATGACGGACACGTGAATCAGCTGACATAAGGAAGGGGGAAATGTCCCGGTCGCAACATTTGTGATTACCAGAGATGTGGGGTACTGGGTACCCCAAGATAGGATAACCGGATCATGCCCTAGAGAAGCGATGGTATCGGACAATCCATTAACGGAGCCCGGAAATGCATTGACACCAAGGGATGATAGGCCGTATCAAGTGCGATTTGCTGATGTGGCTGTGGGAATGGAAGAGCCTCAGAGCGAAGGCACAGGGCTTAATGCGCAAATGAATATCAAGACTGAAGCAAAAAAAACTTCGTTTTGGCAGGCAGGGATGCAAATCGTTAAGGAAGTCCGTAGCCAAATGGAGACCAAAGTGAGGCCAAAGAAAAATAGGGGTCTGAGTAATGAGAGAAGTAAACCAAAGGAAATCAGTGGGGTGAAGAAGAAAATAAGACAAGGAAAGGCGAGCAAGGGGCCTGGTATTCATAAGAGCGAAGGAGGGGAAGAGAAAAGCAAAAAGGGGTGAAAGCTGGGGATGACGAGTGCAGGGGAAGTAACGAGGGTGGGCGAGCCCAGCATACAATTCGTCAACAATGTACACAATAATCTGAACAGGTGGGGAGAGGAATCAAGCATGGACGAATATGTAGACTCAACAACGGTATTGTGAAGAGGTGAAACATGTGTCTGTGAGCTTGAGTGGTAAGTGAAATGTATCCGTGTGTGTTCGTTTTGGGTTAGTGATTGTGCGGGTTGTAATGAAAGGTTAATAGCTTAGAGCTGGTAGGCATTGAGGTAGGAAGTGGCGTGGAGATGGCGGTTTGAGGACAGTGGGGGTAATATGTGTGACATGACGGGGGCAAGAGTTTTAATAAGAATAAGTGGTATAACTGTTATATGCAGGTGTTATAGTTGTTGATTATTAAGTGTTATACTGATGATAAAGTTTCTTTAGTTTGTTGATATACCAAGGTGGTCTTGAGTAGTTTGTACTTGAGCATGACCCTCTTTGGGTATGCTCAAGGCTTTTCATCGGGCGCATGTGACCTTCCAGTGTGCTGGAAGTCATGTGGGTCCGGCGAAAGGGGGTGTTCGTTGGATGTTATCGGCATTTTATTTTGTTAGTTTACTGAGTTAATACGATCAAAGAGGGGTGTTAATATGTGTAAATGGATGCAGGATCTGTTATTTGTTGTGTTATTGCATGCATGAGTGTTGTTAGTGTGGAGAAGTCTTGTTTAAATTGGTATGAGCGATCGTAATTAATCCTCTGTTGGAGCGGCTACTGTTGGGAACTTTCTTTTGTTGTCAAAGATCGCGCTCAGATTCCAACAGAGGATTCTTGCGATCGCTTTCCGAGAATCTTGCATACTGTAAGTTTTTGTTATAAGATTCTGTTTTTTTTTATATAAAAAATATAGGAGCGGAACACACGTTTTTTCGTGCGCTCGTTTGTTGTGAGTCTGCCACGTTCGAACTCGAAGCCATGGAGCAGGCGTCGGGACGTACATAGTAGTTGGTTTCTTGTTAATTATTAATTTCTAATCTAATTAATTACCAATTAGTATTCGAAGCACCTTTACTTTGAGTACTGGGATTTGTATTCTTATTTACTGTAGGGGGATTAACAGGAATTATTTTAGCTAATTCTTCAATCGACATCATATTACATGATACTTTTTGGCAATTGATGATGGAACTGTGATGTATCAACCAAAGGGGGCTGTGTCATATATCTGCACAAGCGAATCGATGACATCGCCGGGTCAAGGAGCGCAAGTTATCAACAGTGTGGAGTAGCTCTCATTAGCATTTGTGTCCTAAGGCGTGGGTGGGGTGGAGCCAGAAGGCACCTCAGTAACAACAGTAACCACCCACGCAAACAGGTGCAAATTTTTAGAAGCTGCATGGGTGATATGATTGTGATATAAGGAAGAGGCGAGAGTAAATCATCAAATCCAATTTATTCCTTTAAATAATTCTAGCTTAAAGCACTAAATAGTTTAACATCTAATTTAAGCTTGGGGCCCCAAAATTTAAACATACAGTTTATCAAACAATTCAAAAATCTTTAGACAAACTTATCAATGTATTAAAACAAACTGTTTGCTGCACATAACAAGCCTTAGCTAGCATGTAAAGAATTTTCATGTCTATTGTCTTCTTAGCAACATATTGTCCCGGCACCATTAGCGCAACAGATTGAATTCTAGAACGCGTCGTGCTCTCCTTTGATCAATGATTCTCCTAAGGTCTTATTCAGTACCCTAGGTTCGGAAATTGGGGAGAGAGCAGTAACCCCATGAAAAAAAAGTGATATGACACCTATAGCAATTATGAAGCTATTGATTCACCCTCTGTGCGCTAATATACGTGCAAGAGACACAATTATCCTGCATGACAATAATCTAACAGAACTTAGCATAACTTAAATTCTCATACTCAGCTACTAAAAATATAAACACAGATATAAATGTATTACCATACATAAACAAAGAACAAATTCACTAGTTCAAGTAAACAACTATAGTCTGTTTTTTTTAAAATTCACAGACCTGTTAGAGCTTAAAAGTAAAAGTTACTCTTATCAGAAGTGGCTCTCTGTCTTAGTATTCCATTTACTTTCCCGTTTATCAAAATTAAGTTAACAATTAACCATTTTCCGTTTAACATGAGCATACATAAGTCCGTTGATCAAAACTCTCGTTACACTTTATGTTGCAAATTTACTTTTACACTCCGTTAAAACAATCAGACTGACTACGCGAAAACAATAAGAAAACCAGAACGCTCTCACCAATCTGCAGAGATTCCGTATGAAGGTCCTTCTCAACTTAGCAGAAAACGACAGGCCAACAAAAGACATCTTGGATTGCAACATCCGTCTATTCATATGAAAGTTTTGCGTCCACAATAACGTAGATCTGGATTCTAGTCTCCATTTATTTTATCGGCTTAATTTTCCGACAAAATAGCGATGTCACCGCATCGAGGGGGGGGGGGTCGTACGATCGTTATCACGTCATAAGCTTCACTGCCACACACGCTCGAAAAAAAAAACGAGACGCGCTCCCAACAAAGGGAAAACAGCCGCAACTCATTAAAAAGTAATTAACCAAAAAGTTTTTGAGCGATTGTTACCCGGTAATCATCGTCGTAATCGGATAACAATCAACTTTTACAACGAAGGATCGATTTATAAACAAAAGAATAATATTACAGCAACATTTTGTAAATCAAACAACACAACATTCACTCTTCAAATCGCCACCAACAATCACAAACACAACGCCCACACATTTCAAACCCACTACATCCACAAACAGTACGAGCACATTATTCCTTATACACAATTACAACTACCGAACAAACGAACTCCGGAGAAATAGTTTCAAATAAACAAATTTTATATAATTTTTCTAAAACTATAAACAGAACACACTGACACCAGTCACACATTCTTAGAAGGTAAAACGGTCAATTGGCAGTTTTTGGTGATTGACTTTAAGTTATCTTGTTGTGCCCCGTGAAGATATTAAAAGTGAAACCGTAAGTTGCATATTAGGAATATTTGTGCGGAGGCACGTGAGGTTTAGCTGACGTTTGTGGTCACTGGCACAGGTATTCTCTCCCGAATTAGACTGGAGGAACCTCGTCTTGCTGACCTCTCATAATGAGTTACGAACGTGAGTGCCAGTATGTTAGTCTAATCCGGAGAGTGTTCCGAGTAGTTGTCACCGTAGAAGTAAAATTGAAATTAAGGGGCCCCTAGTTGTTTAAAAGAGTCAAGTAACTGTAACTATGAAATATGAATATGATAAACGTTTAATTAAAAATAAAGTACATTGTTGACAGAATATTTCAGAGTCAGGTGGTACTTCAATTGTTTTTGGTCCGAATCCTTAACGCAACTCACCTCGACAGATTGCCTGGATGGCTTTGTGTGCGTTGCTTACCTAAGGTTGGGGTGGGGGAGCTTTACACAATAAACGCGCTGCCTTCTGCGCTATGATCAACTGTGCAGGAAGGATCGGAAAAAGGAAACCAGTATTTAGCGTGCATTTAATTTAATATCTTTGGTTTTCGAAATTAATTTGAAGCTGTTTTTCACTGGGAATCTATAGAATGTATGATCAAATTTTCCGAACTCATTGGTAAGAAAATTAGATAATTTGTAACTGAGAGAATTGATTTGGAGACAATGGGCCTCATATCCTTTCCTGCATTATGAAATTTAGGCAAACAATATAAACTAAGAAGAAGAGGATTAGGAACATTAGCTTCCTTCAACGGAATCAGTATAGGATAATCTGTAATAGCCTTGTGAACTTTATTCACAAACTGAGGTAACGGATTTTGGTGACATAAACGTGGGGAGCCACTGTTGATTAGATATTCTACTCTACTAATATAGTCCGGTGTGTTGAAAATGAAACAGTGTTGCCTTTGTCGGCCTTAAGTTCTACAGTTTTTGCTTAAGAAATTTCTGTTCAGTACAGCTTCTTGGTCCATGATGAATTTATTTTTTAAATTTAATTTACAGGTAAGGTTACTTAGAGCAGATATCTATTTTCTCATCCAGTGCCATAAACTTAATGTATTTCCGAAATACGAGGCATGTTTTTTAAGTAAGTACCGTTTTGGAATTAAAAAAGACGTGCAAAGATATCGCAATAATTTTATTTTTACATGAAAGCCTGTACCTTAATCTACTTTTCTACATAATTTCCGTGAATATTGAGGCACTTGTCATAACGTGGCACCAGTTTTTGAATACCCTCTTCATAAAATTCTGCCGCCTGACTTGTTAACCGCTGTATCACAAATGTTTTGACTTCGTTATCGTCTTGAAGACGCTGACCACCCAGGTGTTTCTTCAAGTGCAGGAACAAATGGTAGTCGCTGGGCGCCAGATCAGGGCTGTATGGAGGATGATCTAGAGTTTCCCATTTAAAAGATTTGATGAGATCTTTGGTCCGATTAGCCACATGTGGACGGGCATTGTCATGCAGCAAAACGATACCCTTACTCAACTTGCCACGTCTTTTGTTCTGGATTGCACGACGCAGATTGTTCAATGTCTCACAATAAGACGCTGCATTGATTGTCTCATTACGAGGCAGAAACTCCACTAGCAATACTCCTTTTCTGTCCCAAAAAACTGTGCACATGATTTTCCGGGCAGACATTGTTTGCTTAAACTTCACTTTTTTGGGTTATGATGAATGTCGTCGTTCCATGGATTGTTGTTTCGATTCTGGTGTGACGTAGGCCACCCATGTTTCGTCACCAGTAACAATTTGGTCTAAAAAATCTTCACCTTCATTGTGGTACCGCTCAAGGAAAGTCAATGCACTGCCTAAACGTTGGGTTTTGTGCAAATCCGTCAACATTTTTGGAACCCAACGTGAACACAATTTCCGGTAATTCAAGTTCTCGGTCACAATGCGATGCAAAACACTACGAGAATATTGAGGAAAGCAGTCGCACAATGATGAAATTGTAAAGCGTCTGTTTTCTCTCACCTTTTCGTCCACTTTCTGCACCAAATCTTCATTAACGACCGAAGGACGCCCACTCCGTTCTTCATCATGCACATTTGTGCGGCCATCTTTAAATGCTCTCACCCATTTCCTTACCATTCCATCATTCATAATGTTTTGTCCGTACACTTCACAGATCTCACGATGAATATCGATCGGTTTTACGCCTTTAGCACTAAGAAATCGTATAACAGCCCGTACTTCACAATCGGCGGGACTCACGACTGTCGGAGGCATCTTAAACACTCAGTACACAACGTATACAATGAAGAATCAGACTGTAATGGCGTCAGTGCGTAGACAAGAGATGTAGTTAACCAGCGCGCATGCGCGGAACGCCGACCGTAGCGCTGCGGCGGCGGAATCGCAAAACGGTACTTACTTGAAAAACATGCCTCGTATATTACCGATTTTAAGAATAAGACTGTTAATTCTAGAGTTAAAGTTAAATAATTTGCGAAATGCAAGTGGTTGGACCGTGAAATTCGATATCTCTACAGCCAACTCTCCTCCAAAGAACTTGAGGCCGATAACAATAGTTTTAACTAATTCTTTTATTTATAGTTTTAATGAGACGCATTCTTAAAGTTAATGATGTCAATCAAGAAAAATATGAATATAAGGTTTCCACCTTACAGAAAAATCTTTTTCTACTGTTTCCAGCTGTTCCTGTTCCAGACATCATTAACTCAGTTAACAACAGATAAAAACGAGTCTTCACACACCTTTAATAATGATGAATTGAATATATTAAAAAAGGTCTGAAATTCTCTTTTTCCAACAGACATAATCCAGTCGAAGAGCTGATTACTGACATCTAAACTGGCATCCAATATTTGGATGATTGAAGCAAAGTATTCATTCAAAATGCTTGCAAGTTGCAAATTGAAGGCTGTTTAGCCGACAGGAAGCATTCCTACTTCCAATTCATAAGAGAAGAATGTTATTAAAGGCTTAAAAGAAAAAGACTATATTAGTAGTGTAATCTCTAATCAACAGTGGCCCGTATATTAATGTCACCAAAAATAATTTACCTCAGATTGTAAATAAAGTTCACAAGACTATTAGAGATTGCCCTTTACTGATTCCGAAATAATAGCGTCTAAGTTTAATGTTTCTAATCCTCGTCTAACAAGATTATATTGTTGCCTAAAACTCTTGTTAGGGAAATCTATGAGATCCATTGTCTCCAACATCAATTCTGCCAGTTACAAGTTATCTAACTTTTTTACTGGAGTTTGGAACATTTGATCATACATTCGAAAATCAAAGATATTAAATTAAATGCAGGCGAAATACTGGTCTGCTTTGATGTTTTCCCTCTTTTACGAGCGTTCCTATTGACGTCACTATTGGTTATTTTAGAAATTTCTTATCTTATTCCAAAGTTGTTCCAGAAAAAGTCGAGGTATGCATGCTTCACTGAGGGATGCATGTATGAAAAGTTCTTTTAATTCAATTCCAAGTTTTATAAGTTGACCACGGGAACAGATATGGGAAATAGTTTTACTCCGTTCTTTGCCAATCTCTTTATGAGTGGATTCGAGAATCAATTAGGTACAACTAGTGATTGTCGATACCCATAAAGTATCGGGGTACCGAATCCACGTACGATACCCAAAAGTCCGATACCAGATCTTATATATCGCGATACCGATACCGGAATTGGTGGACGCTGACGCTGAGGTGATCTTGACGCATGTTAGCTGCTGCTTTTTTGACCCTTCCAAGTGCCGTTGTCGACCCACTTCACTTCACAAAGTTGATTTGCCCACCTTTAAACTTTGAAAGTGCAAAGATGGACTCTTGCTAAATGTTTCCTCTGGTTTGTTGAGTTTCCGTTGGTTCCATGGTCTGTACTGTTAAAAATGTGAACGGAAAAAGTCAGGGAATTTACGTAACTTGCTGGTACTTAAAACTAAATAAATGAAGTAAAAAAAAAACTAACCTGAATGGAGAAGAATAACAACCTTGATAACGACGAGCTTCGAGTCCAAACCATAACCCTACCTATGATGAGTACAATGAGACGGTTTCAACAATCCACAATCGAACAGTGAAGTGTACACTTTGTTAGAATTGGACAAAAACAGCGCTTTCACAAAGCTCATCGAAATAGAATAAATTCCAAATGAAATACACTGAGGTAGTCAAGAAGCCTAACAATTCGACATTCGAGCAGTTGAGTGAAGAATCAATTGCGAGTGGTACTGAAGCAGAGCTCCCAAACTCACTCGCCACATGTATAGACCAGGGGAATTACACTGAGGTAGGTGAGAAGCTGATAAAACCCCGAAGGACCTCCTCAAGATGATTGAAGAATATTCTCCTCATTCTGGGGATAAAAAGGGTGATTGAAGATTGATTTAAGGAGTTTAAATGATTAATTTAAATTTAAATGAGTCCAGTCTCCTATTTAATGGGGAAAAATCGTAAAATTAATAAAAACAAAAAAAATTAATGATAAATAAAGTCACCAATCTTGAAAAACGGTGAAAGAACTTGTGAGATGGAAGAAAACTCAAAGGATGTAGTCTATTGCAGATGTTCTTGATAGTAGAAATAAAACCAGTCTATTGAGGATGTAGATGAAGTCTTGTGAAGATAATGTTGATAGGGGAAAACGATAATCTTGAAGGAAGTGTTGGTTTTTAAATACACATGAAATTTTGAAAATTTGAGGGTGATCCAAATATTTGTGATAAAATTTATATAAAAAAACGTTTTCGAAAATACTTCTCATCATCATTTGGATTAAATATTTTTGAATGTTGAAAAGAGTTGAAATAAGAATTTAACAATTGATATAAGGTGATGAAGCTAAGTTGGTTGTAATTGTTGGTTATGATTGTTGGCTATTGTATACTAGAGTGATTGTTGTTTAAAAATAATGTCCATCTATTGTTTATCTCTATTGATGGCTTGGCTAACTTTTTGTTATTTGTAATGATATTTATTGTTTCTTTGATTAATCTTTTTTTATGATTTTCTTCTTTTCCAATGATTTTTGTATTATTCCAATCTGGTGTGTGGTTTTCTTTGATACAATGATTAACTAAATGGTTGTTTTTGTCTTTGTGGCGAAGTGCTCTTTTCAAAATAATAGCACAAATATCAATTTCAAAGAAATATGTCAAAATAATAAAGAAAAATGGAACACTAGAAATATAATTTATCAAATACCATGTAAAAATTGTGAACATATCTACACAGGTCAAACTAAACGACAATTAGAAAAAAGATTAAAAGAACATGAAAGAGCATTTCGCCACAAAGACAAAAACAACCATTTAGTTAATCATTATATCAAAGAAAACCACACACCAGATTGGAACCACACATCAACCCTAGATCCTCATGGACGACATTATTGTTGGCTACTCTACGATCAAGTTTCACAATTGCTCTCAGAGTAATATTTTGGAATGTGTGCTGCTCCTTCCACCTTGTTTTACACACAGAAGCCCAAGCTGGCATACCATGAAGCAAGATCGTGCGGATGATCATTTTGTAGATGAGCAGCTTGTTATCGAATGTCAGAGCACTGTTACGACCAAGCAACGCGATCAGACTGAATTTGGCCCTCCTTGCCTTATTCAGCGCGTAGGAAACATGTTGATTCCAGGTGAATCTAGAATCGATCACCACACCAAGGTATTTATATTATTTGACGCAGTCGAGCTTATTTCCGTACAGGGTAAGCAAACCTGAGGGGTTTCTGCGTTTGTTTGTGAAAAACATAGCCTTGCACGTGCCAACATTTAACTTCAGCCTCCATCTGTGGAACCATTTTTCGTAGAGATACAGCGCTTTCTGCAAGCGAGTGATGAAATGGGAAGGAACACGGGCAAAGGTTAAGATGGCCGCATCATCAGTGTAGAAGTACAGCTTACACTTGTCGGGTTTTGGAAAGTCCGGGATAAAGAAGTGAATAAGGCTGGTCCCAGAACTGACCCCTGTGGGACACCGGCTTTAACCACACATGATTGGGGAGTCACCAATTTTAGCTCGAAAAGATCTGTTTGAGAGGAATGAGCGGACCAGCATGATAAGGACATCTGGAAATCCAAATTTTATCATTTTATAAATGACACCATCATGCCAAACTTGATTGAAGGCCTTGCAAATGTCTAGGAAGATAATGCCACCATATAGAGACTTGTTAAGAGAGTTTTTTGCGTTGACAGCAAGCCGCCAGATTTGCATTTGGCAGGAGTGGTCAGTACGGAAACCAAACTGCTCATCACGAATAAGATCATTGGCAGAGCAGAATTCATTGAACCTTTTAGGATTTGTCCGTTCTAGAACCTTAGACATAGTTGGTAAAAATGCTGATGGGCCTGTAACTTGCAGGCAATAAAGGGTTAAGACCTGATTTAGAAATGCTTAGGATAATTGATTCCTTCCAGCCAGTAGGGAAATGTCCGTGTTTCCAGCAGTCATTAATTAGTGTAACGATGTCAAGAATCAGGTTGGAAGGTAGATTTTTAAGTGCATTATTTGCGATGGCATCCATTCCAGGGGCTTTCTTATTCTTGAGTTTTTTGATGATTTCCACAATTTCCATCAGGTAGATTGATCGCTCTATAGGAACACGCGACCCTCATAAAAATTGAAACACACATCACGAACCTGATTTCATGCTCTCCGTCCGGAGTATCTGGAATTGGGGTGATAAATTGATTACTAAGTGAATCAGCAATTAACTGAGCTTTATCTTGGTCTGTAGTAGCAAGAATAGTACCATCAGGAGAAAACATGGGTGGGAATTTCGTTTTCTTACACTTAAGAGCTCTAATTATAGTCCAGAGAGAGTTGTCATGAGTTGAGAGATTCTTCAATTTGCTCGTCCATTTTTGCACTCGTAGCTCATTTACTTTTTCATGGAGCCTCCTAGAAAGCCTATTATATTTTCTCTTAAAGATGGGATCACGTGTACACTGCCAAAGTCTTCGGAAGGCATTCCTCTCTGCAATAATTTGCCTAATACTTGGAGGAAGATCGAGATGGTCAGGATATTTAGGATCTATAGGACAAGCACTAGCAGACATCGCATTATTGATGTTATTAGTAATGTCTTTGACTGTATCATTGATTTCATTGGTTGCTGGAGGCATTCGCTGTATAGCCATTTCTAGATTTAAGGAGGTCAAGAAAGAGTTTTCAATCCCGCCTTACAGGAAGCCGTTTCAGGATGTTCATATTTAAGCCATCAAAGTTAAGGGCAACTGGAAGATGGTCTGATGTTAAATCGTCCACTGTGTATATATTGAACGGTTTGAAGAGACCCCTGAGAATAGCAATATCCAGGACATCGCTCGTGGGCGAATGATCACAATACGTTTGATTGGACCGATGGCGACAGTGTCCAGCTGGTTCTGGATATAACTATATAAAATAGCACCATTGTGATTAATGCATCTGAAATTCCAGTGAGGGTGTTTTGCGTTTAGATCGCCTGCCAAAACAACAGGAAAATTACCAGAGAGCAACTCGTCGAGCTGGCAGGCGTCAATCGCATGCCCTGGGGAATTATAAAGCGTAACAAGCTTCACCCAGCCAATCGTGAAGTCCTTGATGAGAATAGACGCCGCCTCCATTCCTGAATAGTTCGGGGTAATGACATCAACATGCTCAATACCTTCTTTAACTATAACAGCCGCCCCGCCAGAGACATTACGAGCAGGATTTTTTGGGAGTCTGTACTTACGATAGACTATGTATCCAGGCAGCCTGAATAACCGTTCCGTCTTGAGGTGCGTTTCACAAGCAAAGGCGATATCGATTTTGTTTATCGATAGAAAGTCGAATAACTCCTCTCTTCTACGTGAGATGACTCTGGCATTCCAGATTGAACATCTAAGTTTACCTTGATTAACTACTTTGAAGCTGTTACTAGCCATAATTATGCTTTAAGGAATGATTTGACAATTTGTGGAATAGACTTTCTGACTTCTTCATATAATTTTAGCACCGCACCTATTTTCTTGTTCATATCTTGTAAATCCTAAGGGTTGAAGCCTTTATCAACACTTCTTGAAACCACCGATGCATAGGATCTCCCTACAATAGTCTTAGCACTAGGCATTCTGTTTATTTTGGGATATTTAAAACATCCTGAGAAACTTGAGGTATGCTCTCCTTCACAGCGAATACATTTAGGTGGATCCTGGCCTTTTATATTTTTTCATTCCCTTGGCTGATGATTTCCTGCACACTTATTGCAAAGAGGTAGTTCAGTACAGCCCATTAGAGGAAACGTGCCCATATCTGAGACAATTATAACATTTTAGAGGTTTCTTATTACCCCTAAACAGCTCAACCAGCACAGCCAGATGACCAATCTGAGTGACTTCTTTTGTGACTGGTGTCAGTGTGTTGTGTTTATAGTGTTAGAAGAAATATATAAAATTTGTTCATTTTGAAACTATTTCCCCGGAGTTCATTTGTTTGGTAGTTGTAACTGTGTAGAATGAATTTTGTGCTCGTACTGTTTGTGGATGTAGTGGGTTTGAAACGTGTGGGCGCTGTGTTTGTGATTGTTGGTGGCGATTTGAAGAGTGAATGTTGTGTTGTTTGATTTACAAAATGTTGCTGGAAAATTATTTTTTTCTTCGTTTATAAATCTATATTTCGTTGTAGAAGTTGATTGTTATCCGTTGAGTTGATGATTACCGGGTAACAATCGCTTAAAACTTTTCTGGTTAATCACTTGTTAATGAGTTGCGGCTGCTTTTTCCTTTGTTGGGAGCGCGTTTCTTTTTTCGAGTATTAGGCACTGGATGACAGCGACTGGAGCTGACGACATGACAGCGTTCGTTCGACCTTCTTCCGCTCCTCGATGCGGCGACATCGCTACATAGTCGGAAAATCATGCCAGCTAAATAAACGGAGACAATAAGCGGGATCAGCGTAGTTGCGGACGAAAAACGTTCAGATGGATAGACGTTGTTGCAAGTCATATGATGTCTTTGGTTGGCCGAGGCGAGAAATTGTGCGGATGGAACGTTTGCCCGAGGTCTCCTGCTAAGTTGAGAAGAACCCTTGTATTGAAGCTCTGCAGACTGGTGAGAGCGTTCTGTTTTTTTTTAATTGATTTCGCGTAGTCAGCCCAATTGTTTTAACGGGGTCTACTGGTACAAGTCGCAACAAAAAGTGCAACGAGACCTTTAATCAACGGACATATGTATGTTCACGTTAAACGGGAAACAGTTATTTGATAGCTTAATCTCGATGATTGAGAAAGTAAATGGAATGCTAAGACAGAGAGCCTCTTCTGATAATAGTAGCTTTCATTTTAAGCTCCAATCGAGATCGGTGTCTTTTTGTTGTTAAAGACTACAGTTATATATTTGAATTAATGAATTGTTTTTTTTGTTTGTCTGTTTATGTATGAGAATACATTTATACCTAGGAATATTTACTTAGTAACTGAGTATGAGAATTATCTTAATCAGAAGGTACACATATGGTATGCTAAGGTCTGTTAAATTATTGTCAGGCAAGATAATTGTGTCTCTGAACGTATGTTAGCACACAGAGGGTGGATTAATAGCGTCTTAAGTGCGTCTTAATTGTCATAGGTGGTATTTCACATTAGTTGTAACGGGGTTAATGCTCTCTCCCCGATTTCCGAACCTAGGGTACTGAATCTGGGCCTTAGGGGAAACTTTGATTAAAGGAGAGCACGACGCGTTCTTGAATTCAATCTGTTGTGCTAACGGTGTCGGGACAATATGTTGCCAAGAAGACAATAGTGTGAGCAACTTGTCTATGTTGAAATATCAGTTAAGACTTGTTATTGTAGCAAGAGTTTTGAACTTTTTGATAGATTATTTGTTTAAATTTTGGGGCCCCAAGCTATAATTAGATGACTAATGATTTAATGCTTAAAGCTATGATTATCTTAAAGAAATAAAATTGGATTTTATGATTCACTCTCACCTACTCCTTATATCACAATCATATCACCCGTGCAAGTTCTAGAAAAACCCGCACCTGTTCGCGTGGGTGGTTACTGAGGTTCTGAGGTGCCTTTTGGCTCCACTCCACCCACGCCTCAGGGCACACTTTAAAAGTTCTATTGTGCTCATTGTTTTGAAATAGTGCTCGGATCAATGGCATTTCAACCGAGCAATTTGCCTTTTTAAGTCTTATTACATTTTCAGGGTAATAATTTGTCCCCTTGAGATCTTCAAGGAAATCATCTAAATTATATGTTACATCAACATTCCTTATTACATATTTTAACGGTTTTTCCGATTTCAGCTGGTGATATTGTATTTTCAAGATATTATCACTCTTAATTCCTGACACTAATTTTTTATGGATATCTTCATTTTGACACTTAATTTTGATGGTGTCAGTCCTGCCAGTATGGCCTGTGATACTTTCTAAGGGCACATGCTTCTTGATTTCTTCAAGTGTATCCCTAATTGGTTTACCGTGAGTACGGATTATAACCAGAGGGATATACAGGTTTCCTTCTCTTTTACTAGGTTGAACAGATCTCTTGACTTTGTCACGGAAGGCAGCAGCAGCTACGTCACTAATGGCCGCTTCATTAGATATGTTTTCAATATGCATGTCTTTCTTAGATTTCTTGTTTGAGACAGGTATCCAGTTATTAACTTCCGTATATAGATCCTCGTTTAATTTACGCTTACTCCCAGCTTTATCCATTGAGAGGGACTCTACATAGTTAACTAAGGGTTCATTAACGTCTTGTAACGGTTCACTGGCATCCACTATCATGGGCGAATTTGAAGTATTGAGGGAGCTTATCATTTCCTTAATTGTATGTTCGAGACTGGTAAGCCCGCTTGCAGTTTCATTACGGGCACTCATAATCTCCGACTTTAGTCCATCGATTTTAAATCCAAATTACTAATATTCTTGGCCAGCGTTTCCACCTTAAGGTCAAGGTCTACATATTTGTTATTAAAAACCGTACGTAAAGCCTCTAGCTGTTCAGTCATTATAATATCGAATGCATAGAATCTTGATCACAAGGCAACTCTTTTCCATCCGTGTATTTAATTATAATGTTAGCAGATTTCGACGCAGCGCCTGATGTCATCATGAAGCAGGTGTGGTGCTGGGTTTTGCCGTCCTTAGAAGGACGCACCTACTCAGAACGGCTTAGTTTAAAAGACTTTAAAAAAGTCCTACCTTGTTAGTCCTCTTGTAGATTCGACCGTTGCACTGAAAGTCGTGCAGACTGCAATATGTACGTCGTTGTCCGTGGAGTGGTAGAATCGTCATGCAGTAGCAGCCGTGTGTCCGTCCGTGGTAGAATAGGTTCCGCAATGATGACCACCTAACCAACCCAAGCGGTCTTCCATTTTATACAAGAAAAAAAAAAAGAAAAAGGCAAGGGTGCAGCCGCAGGGGATTGGTCGAAATTATAACTGGTTAAATCAAGTGGCCAATGAGATGGCATACGCATAAAAAGACGTTTAATAATCTGAAAGCTTTCAGATTGGTTTAATAATTTATATCTGAAAAAAGTATCAGTTCGGAAACAGCGATAATATTGGTTTTGAAAGTATCTGTATCGGTATCGGTGGTATCGGTCATTGGTATCGGTATCGACCATCACTAGGTACAACCCCCTCTTATTTCTCCAGTATATGGTATAGATACCTTGATGATATTATCGCTGTTTTTGACACGAATCAATGCGATATTAGCTGTTTTGTCAGCGATTTAAATAATAATTTTCCTAAAATCAAATTCACACATGAAGTTGAGAGTGACGGATACCTTCGTTTTCTAGATTTAAACATTAATAGGGTTAATGGCAGCTTAGATTTCACTATTTATCGAAAACCCAACAACAATCATTGCTATATTATGAACGATTCAGTTCATTGTCCTAGCCATAAACACGCTGCCTTCTACACTATGGTCCACTGCCCTCTAATTGTTCTTTTATCCGACCAAAAGTACCAAATGGAATTGAGTACCATTAAATCTATAGCATTGTTGAATGGCTTTCCCTATAAAATTGTCGAGAACTTACTCCATAGGCATAAGCACCTTTTCGATTGAAAAGATTTCAGAGACCAGAAGTCCTAAATTTATTAGTATTGCTTATGATCCGCCATTAACCTTTTCCCAGTGAAGGTGGCCTAATCAGGCCATCTGTAGCTATGCCAGGTCCATGCATAGCTACAAAATTTAAATGCATATAACTGAAATTCTATTGCAGATAAATTGCTCATTTTTTTAAAACTTTTTTTCAGATGCACTTTATTACTAGTATATCCCTTCAAATTTTAAAATTAAATGAGAAAATATAATAAAAAATGTTTTCCACATGTGTTGTCAAAGGAGGGGGGGTGAAATCATGACTATAAAAATGCTTACAAGAACGTTTCTATTATCGATAAAAACTTCAAACTGCATTAGTTGTATTCTTGAAAGCTTTATAATTAATTGCAAATAAAGTATATACCCCAAAAATTTATTAATAATCAATAATATTCTAAATTTTAGAAAGCTTGTGTATCTTGTATGGAGAACCTTAGCAACATCTAAACTTACGAATTTATTTAAAAATTCCAGTGCACAATTGAACCATTTAATGATTGAATTATATTAAAATGATTCCTCTTATTTATGTTTAATTTTTTTTTCGTAAATTACATTTTATTCATAAGTTATTTCACAAAAATTAAAACCATTGCTATTGAGATCGTTTTTTGATGACATCATTAGAGATTGTTCCCTTATCAGAATATAAGGAAGTTAGATAAGGCCACGTAATTGCTTTATCAAAGAAAGAGATTAAAATCCTATTAAGTGATTTTCTAGCTATTGTCATGCAGGTGTGACCCATTTGACCAACAAATTATGTATATCTTCGAAAAAAAGTAAAAATATTGCGCATTCAGTTATATAAAAATCATTAAAAAAAACAAATAGAGATATTAAAAAAAATTTTTCACATTATTTAGAAAAGATTTCTAACTAAATTTTGGCTATTTACAATTTCGAAATTATTACATTTGTAATCTTTTAAAAAAAGTTTAAAACCAAGTATTTCAAATAGAAAATATTATTATTCATTTTAATTTATTGTTTAAAAAAATCCATTACTTTTAATCGATCAAAAATTATTAATCAAAAGCAATTATATTCACGATCACAAATATAAAATTTTAAAGCAGTATATCAGTTAATGAATTTTTTAAAAAATAATTTCTATCCCCTTGTAAGAAAATCATTTTCTTAAGAAAATAGCTGGCTGGGAAAAGGTTAACTAATGGCCTGAAAAAGGTTTTTAGTGCTTACAATTTAAAGATTGCATTCAAAAGCTGGAATAGTTTGAAAGCACTCTTAGGAAATCCTAAAGTTGCCATCCCAGATCTGGAAAAGTCGGCAATCTGTCTATTTGAATGTGATCATCAGGGCAAAATTCCGACGAGAAGAGAAGGAAGCCTGACAGGTCGACGTCATTTCCAGGAAAGCCATCCTCCTCGTTACAATTTCCAAAGAGAAATCGAATGCGAGATCTTAATCAGTTGTCATCACCTTTAACGTCATCCTCATCATCTAAAGAAAAAGCGAATAAAGAAGCAGGAAGAGGGATGGTGAAAAAAGTGTCAGTGGAAAAAAATTTCAAATTTGGAAAAAAAGATTGTTGGAAAAAAACAGAAAATGTTATCAAGAGAAGCGAGGAAAGAGAAATGAGATATGGATAAAAGATTGCTGGAAGTAGAGTTTCAGTGGCACGGACAACAGTGTTCATATGCTGCTGCCGGTTCAGGTTCTAGCAAGTGCCTCACCTTTGTGGTGATAGATGTATCCAATGAAGAATTTCAGTGGTACGGACGAATTCAGTGGTGAATTTCATGTTCACAGAAGAAAGCCCCTTTCACTGCTGCATGTGAATTTTTCCGGTACTTTAAACCGATATTTGTCAGAAGAACTTGACGGGTTTGTGAGGCTACAGAGTAAAGAAGCTTTTAAAGATAATTTTTCGGCTCTGAGATAGCATAATTGGGAGCATGCTCATCAATGCACCTTCTCACCGTACAGCTAACACAAATAAGGTTGAGTGTTCTGATTTTTCCTCAGGATTGACTTGCTTCTCGTGGCGAACTCTTATCTCAAGAAGAAACAGTAAGTGTTTTCTCTTTTCTTTCTAATGGCTTCCAGAGGGTTATTGCACCCAAGAGTTTAACTGATTGCGTATTGAATGGGATTCCGTTATAATTTCTATTTTAAGAAGCCACCATTTTAAAGTAGTTTTAAAGAGTTCTAAAGTAGCCTTTCATGAACATTTAATATTTCTATTGCTACTTTAATTTCACGTAGTCAGCTACTTTTACGACGTGAGCAGGAGAACCCCTGGTAACAGTGAATATTAATGAGGTAGGCATGGCCAATTCCAGTCAATCAGCATTCAGTATTCATGTCACGTGACCGTACACCCCCTCCAACACCAGGCTGACATCACGGGCGGCCTTTTTTATGTAATGTGATGGGTTTTTCCGTGACGCCACATCGGTTATGAATAAATTAAAATTAATAAATGATTATATTAATATTCAGCCACCATTTTTTTTTTGGCTTTTGTCACCAGGTGGAATTGCTACATGTTTTTGCGTCCCCCTAATGAGGGAACTGATGCATGCGAGGTATTTGGGTGTGACTGTTGATGTCACACTACCTTCCATTTGTCATTTCCCCACGAGGTTTTTCACTCCCCCCATTTTTTCCCTTATTTATTCCTTGTTTGGTTGTTTTAATTTTTTTTCATCCTTTTTTTCAATTTTATTCTTTATTCAATTTATGCAATTTTATTGTTTTTTATTCAATTTTATTGTATTTTAAAGTTTTTTTGTTTTATTCTTTCGTTCTTCACGGGGGGTTTTCAAAACTCGGCAGTCGGTATCTCTAGTATTCCATGCATCTCCTCATCCTCTGTTTCTCAGTCGGTATCTTCATCAATGTTTGCAGAGTTGTGGTGGTGAAGGGCACATCAGTTCCTACGTCGTCTGTTTTTGTTTCACGGTCGGTAAAATGATGTACCTCGATCATCACTGCCAGCGAATAGGCTGTGTTAGGCGTTTTATACTGGATGTGACTGGGTCCGTTATGAAAGATTGGATATAACCATTCATTTTCCACCACGGACAGGATAAGTCTTTCGGCATTTGCAACCTCCAAGCCGAGTAATCTACTTAAAATATGGCAGTGAATACCACCATATAGAAATAAGCACGTAGTGGCGCGTTTCCAATGGTTTACGATTACTGGTAACGCAAAATAACGCAGAGTACCCGTAAAAATGTTCCCTCGCCCAGGTAGCATGTAATTGATGGCTTTGAGACGGTCCCAATCGACTTGAATGAGTTTCATCTCGTTTTCTTCAGGTAGTAAAAAGGTGTAGTGACCCTTCAATCTCTGTCCATAGATGTCCAACTGTCTCTTAGTAGGCTCATCGAGCTTTTGGACACTATAAAATGAGTAGATGATCAATTCGTGAATTAAGAAGTCCCCTTTCTTGGTTGTAAAAGTATTGGCTGTAGTCTATAGATAGACTGAGAGAGAGGAAAATAAAATGCTATACTTCAGTAATGAGTTAAATGCACTCATCCATCTTTTCTAATTCTAATAATAATAATAATAATAATAATAATAATAATAATATCCTAATTGTCTCGTTTCCCGCTCCATCTCGTTTCCGATAGAAGAACCATGGCTATTACAGACAATGGTACCAACCAGAGGTTGATCCCACCCAGGCAAAAATTGCCCAAAAATGGGGTTAATGAGGAGAAAAAGAGAAAGAGAACACAGGAAAAAAAGAAAAAAAAGGAAAACAAAATAAATAGACTAAAAAAATTACTTACTTATTGGTACTGTTAAAACTGGAAGCCATTTTGGCTCTTAAGTCACAAAATTTCAAATTTGTTTTGTGAAATCTATTAGAAAATGATAAACCAAATGATAACCAGAAAGGTTAGCAATACTAGCGGTAGATAAACCAATGCTCTCCAAAAAAATGGAGCCTCAAAATTACCACTAAGAATATTAGTTAAAAATCGCTGAATAGCCATTTCAGCTTTAAGTTTTAGAAAGAAAAACATCAGATTATTACATGAGGAAGAACGCGATAATGAATTAATAATATTAATTATAGATAAAATTTTTTTTTCAAGTCTTAACGATAGGTTATCCTTATCAGTGAACCAAATCTCCAGACCGTACGTCAATTTACTTAAGATAACTTAGTTAAAGACAGTGTTAAAAAAAGTAAATGAAGGTATAATTTTGCTAAATCTTCTAACAATACCCCGCATGAATAAGAACGAAAGGGTAAGAGTGAGAATATGTTTTTTAAAACAGCACCTGAAAGAGTATGTAATACCACCTCCTGCACTCTAATAATATATGTGGAATTGATTTTATAATTGTATAAAAATGGAGAGCTCGATGTATAGAAGGAGAGAACAAGTGTCTTCCCTGCATTTAAGTTCATACAATTGTGGGCGGACCATATCAACATCTTATCGATTTCTTCTTAAAGGATCTTACAATCAGTGAGATCATTGATACGGGGGGATATTTTAATGTCATCAGCGTAAGCTAGTAAGGTGACGTTCTCTAAGTTCAAGTAATAATCCAGATCAATAAGATAAATATCAAAATATAAAGGGTCCAGCGGGCAACCTTGAGGAATGCCACTGGTGAATTTTTTCCGAAGAAAATTTATCCTTAAATTTTATCTTAATTGACCTACTATCAAGCATACTGCGAATAACATTTAACAGTAGAATGTCAAAACCTAAATAAGGCAACTTCTGTAGTAGACAGTTATGCGAAACACTGTCTAAGGCCTTACTAAAATCAAAGAAAACAAGAACTATTTGCTGTTTGTTATCCAAAATTTCTGCAATGATTTGTTACGGTAATGCCCACATTTAAGATGTGGATTTACGCTTAGTGAATCCAAATTGCCAACTAGGAACAACAGGTGAGAGAAAAGAATATATATGTTTGGCAAAAACTTTCGCGATAAAATAAATTAAAGAGATAGGTCTAAAGTCTGAAGTTCCTTCTGGCAAGCCAATTTAGGAATAGGGACACATTAAATTTCTGAAGAAATATCTTCGTCTTTAAAATTCAATTAAAAATGCGAGTATTTGAATTTAAAAGGATATCAAAGTATCCCTTATATACAAATCCAGGTATGCCAGATATCTCCAGTCCACAATGGCATTTAGTAGGGTTATCAATAGATAATATTTCTGAATGAGTAAAGGAGAGTAAGTGCAATTTCCCAGGGATCACTCGGGCTCTTTTTTTCCAAGAAAGTTGCAGAAGAGACGCACTGTTCAATAGGAGAAGAATTAGACAAGATCTCTTGAAAAAACAGGCAATTTTTTCAATGTTGTCATAGTCTGTTAAGAAATGTTCAGCACTATTAACTTCATTGTTTCTTTTCAAGATGTTATTTGTATGATGCCAGAAAAACTTTCTATTTGTAGCTACTGAATTTTCTGAATTGCGTAAATAAGCATGCCAGTCTTTTCTTTTTGCCATCTTAAACTGTGACCTCAAAGTTGAAAAATTATTTTTCAATTGAAAAATGGAAGGAAAAATACTGCGACCCGGATTTGAACCAGGGACCTCGACTATCATGGCCGATGCCTCTACCAATTGGGCTATTGGTAGCCCAATTGATAGCCCAATTGGTAGAGGCATCAGCCATGATAGTCAAAGTCCCTGGTTCGAATCAGGGTCGTAGAATTTTTCATTCCATTTTTCAATTGAAAAATCATTACCTATGCTTGGAGACATATCTCCAGTTAATAATTATTATTATTCAGTTGAAAAATTATTAAAAAATGATTGCCAATGCATAGTTTTCCATTTCCTATCGATGTACTGTTTCTTAAACCATAAGGAAATTGTAACTCTGCAGAACCAATTGGGAAATATGCTTACTATGTTTACTATTCTTGGACACTTTTTCGGGTACATAATTGTATACCGCTGATTTAACTACCGAATCTAACTGGTTAATAGCTAAATTCACGTCCTCTTGAGTGCAGACTTCTGTATAATATAAACCAGCAAGATAGCAGTATAGTCCAAGATAATCTCCTTTGGTCAAATCTAATGAATATGTAGGAGAAGGTAAATTATCTTTGCAAAGTTGCATGATAGTTTCTATAACTAAAGCAGGGTGGTAATTATCTTCCCTAACCAATGGATGAGAGGCATGAACTATAGATAGAGGTAAGTTTGAAACAATTTTGTCTAAAATTTTACAACTAGAGTTTTTAATTTTATTCTCACTTGCCACTCCAATACAGTGGAAAAGTTCTGAAAACAGCTCAGGACGAAGTTGATGTGTTCAATTGGGAACATATGAGGCCAAAGAGTCATGATAATTGAAATCTCCAATAAAAAGGAAATTCCCATCAATCTCGAACAGCAGTCAAATAACTTTTGATGGAATTCATCCACCGCGCTAATGGGTAAATGAGGAGGAATATATATATATATATATTGAAAATAAAAATAATGTGAGGTTGCCTGCAGGGAAAGCCAATTTGTATGGCCACACAATATATATCATTCTTTGACCACGCTGTTGGTATTTCTTGCGCTCTACAGTGTTTTCTAACTGGAGTAAGAACTATACTACTGTGGATCGGTCTTCTGCGATCTTTACAAAAACCGAGAAGAAATCTAGAGCTAAGGAGAAGTTCAGAAAAGAGCCAGTGAGCCATGTTTCTGTGATACAGAAGGCATCATACTCAAGATTAGTTAGTTCTTAATTTAAAGATGTAGGTTTAGTTCTAAGGCCACTAACAGTCTGATAATACAAATTCAGCTTGAATTTATGTGGGAAAATTTGATGTTGATGATTCATTATTTGAAATTCGCAATTGAGATGAATCTTGTGAATCTATGTTTAAAGCAGTTTGAGAACCTCCGTTGGTCGACTGATTAGGAATTGTAGTATCCGCTGTTTCAGAAACTATTTGATGACTGTGGAATCTGCCAAAAAATTGTGAAATGAAAGTTCCGCTTGGCCAGACTGATTAAGAAAACACCAGCTGCTCTGCAGTAAATTGGAAATTGAATATAAAATGAAGAATAATGAGGATACTTTCTTTTAATCTTAACGTAATCAGATGGCTCTTCCAACAAATGAGGGTGGCAATGTTTAACTATGTCCCCTGATGTTGTCCCGGGCATAAATGACTGATAAAAATTTTTGTTATTATTAACAGAAATATTGGGTGAGGAAGAGATTGCTGTAAGATTAGTGTTATCCTTTAGGTTGGCGATCAAAATTTTCTGTTTTGTTTCATTTTTATTTGCTCGAGTCTTTCATTCTATGGAGGTTTCAGTACGAAGACCCGATTTTAAGATATCAAGATCCTTATCTAATAGTTGTGTATTATTTAGGACTGAATTCTTACCGAGATCAATCTCAGGACTCAAAATATTATTATTTATTGTTCTAACAGTCTCGGCAAAAGACGCCTTCAATGATGGTTCAGAATTGACACAATTAGCTTTAAGGGAGTTGGAATATGTTGCAATTATTTTTTCAGTTTTGTACGAAATCGTCAAAAGTTTGTCTAAAATGTTGTGTGAATTTCATGAAATAATGGAAGGAGCTCACCAGTTCATTGATCAGGGCAAATAACACATCAAAGAAACAGGCTCTTTCTTACCCACAAGAGAATTAATAGGCAGCGAAGCAGCGGCTCCTCCTGTTGAGGTGTGCTTTCTTCACTTACCAAGATTGAACAATTTAAGCAGCGCCAAGAATTCTTCACATTGTTCGTAATTTTCAGTGGAAATGTCTGAGCAGAGCAGATAGAAAGTTTCAGCACAAACCCTGCCTGGAAGATTTCACTTTCTGATCCCTTTTCCTGGTATCTTTAATGCAAACGGTACAGCGACCACAGGCTCCCTTCTTAGTCATAAGAAAGAGCGAAGGAGGAGACGTAACATACTCAAGGAGAGATAGAGCAGAAAAAACTACTACTAGTACTACTACTACTACTACTACTACTACTACTAATAATAATAATAATAATAATGTGTGAAATGAACCCAGTGCATGGCTGGGTTCATTTCCATGCCACAATCCATTTTCTTATTTCTTCTCCTATTCTTCTTTTTCTAACAGTGTGGGAGCAGCTTCTTTGAGTTGGCTGGCTGACTGGGTACTGAGTGAATGCTTCATAGTTGATTATTCCCAAGCTGTTAGCTGACGTCACAGTTGCCATGGTGATCACAGCAGTCATACGGTTTCCATTTCTTTCCAGAAACTTCTAAAAGTCTCTTTTGAGGTCGATGTGATTTCTCTTCCTGACCTTTTGGACTTTTGTTTTCATTGACCTTTTTTGTTTTTTATTGACCTTTCAACAGTTGACCCCTAGTCTTTTGTTTTGGTTTCTCCTACACGTATTCAACATTGCTGGTTAGGGTTGAGTGTGGTTTTGCTCAGCTTTCAACACCTGCATGCAGCCAATTATGAGATGAAATTTCTCTTTGTGTCTTTTGTCCTTACTTCGTCTTTCACTTTCATCTTTTGTTATGATATTTCACAATTCGAGTTTTGATTTTCTGTTCAACCTTGTCTTTCTCTTTCTTATTAAAAAATTTTACACTGACTTTCCACTTTTTCATTGTAATTTTGCTTTTTTAAAGTTCACATATTCTGTTTCAATGTACGTGGTTTTAGTAATGTTTGATGCATTTACTTTTTGCTGTATTATCTTAATGTTCATTCATTTAACACTTATTTTTATTTTATTTTTTCATGTCATAAATGTATTTATCAACTCTACATAAATTCAACAAAGTTTTTTCTCAATGCAACAAGTTATTGATAAAGACATTTGTTATCTGGTTCCTTTCTCGTGACGGCAATTTTGTATGTAGTCGAGATCTTACGTTCGTGAAATCTGTTCATTGGCTTGATCTCTTGTTCGTAAATTCTCTTAAAAGTTCATATGTTTTTCGTGTGATTTCCATGCTATATGACGTTTCCAGCATAAGTTTAGTGCACAATGTCGTTTTTTGCATGGTGTACAAACTTGCGAAGTTCATTTTTTACGCATCCGGTATTTATCTATGCTCCAAATTTTGCTCTAGTGTTTGCAATGGTGGTTAGAATTCACTGACTTGATTTGCAGCCCCCTGCAACATTCCACATTTCGTTTTATCGATCTGTATGCATTTTTGCACATTGATTAAATATATTTTTAATGTTGTTTTAAATATGTGAATACTGACACACGTATTTCAAAAAATATTACATGTCTACATGTGGTTTTCGTTTGTTCAAAACGTTCACTACGAGTGTATTTATTAAAATGTAAATTCAATTTCGATTTTCTTTTAATAAAAAAAATTATAAGGCTGTTCATCTCGTTCATGATGTGTGTACACATTAATAAAATAAATTTAATTTCAATTTCACTGTGTTATGTACTATTTTTTCTTTTAATAAATATTTATAATTTTAGTAATAATAATAGTGTTTCATGAGTGCTGTAAAAATGACTTGTCAATTTAATCACCCTTTTCTGTGGGTTGTTTACTATAATCTGAATAAAATTGATTCAATTTTTCACTTGGTTTAGTAAGTTTTTTTACCAAATTATACAATTTATTTTACTTCATGTTACATTTGTTTAAAATGTAGTTTATACTTTCAGTTTTCAGGTTCTCAAAATTGTAAAAGCCCTGGGTGGTGTTTTTGACAGTTAACAACCATACATGTTCTAAATTTCGTAATACGGTTTTTGCAATTCGATTTAAACTTTCAAAAACAATGGATTTCTTGTCTTGTTTACTTAAAGTTTGTACAGAAGGTTTGGTTTGGTTGGTATTGTTTAAGTTTCTACGAATCTTCAAGTTACTTCGTGTATTACAGTTCTGTTTTCATCTATGTACAATACATTTGGGTTGTTCTAGAATTTTCATTTCAGCTTCTGTAACAAATAAACATTTATGCCTTTATTATTTCCTTTCATTTTTGTTTGCGCACACAGTAGGTTTTGCTTTTTTTTTTTTAGCAAAAGAAGACAAAAAGTATATTTTGCATTTTGGTATACCATAATTAATATGTATATTAAACGCACAATACTTTAATAAATGTAAAAAAAAACATATCATGTAGTAAAACAACAATGTGGTTACTGCCTTCATGTAAGCCCAAAAAATATCCTTTTGTAACTTTAAAGCTAAAGTCATTTAACCAAAAGTATTGCTTTTAGAACACCTCTAATCCCGTGAAGTAAATAACTTTGCAATTATGAAGTTTAAAAGAAGAAGATAAACTTTGTAAATACCCTCGTGTAGGCCAGCAAACCAGTGAGATAAGTAATTTAATATAAATAATTACTTATCCTGCTCAGATAAGGATAACAAATCCAGGAATCTGCGTAAAGCAGGGGCAGGTAAAGGTTTAGTTAGTGCGTCTGCCGGCATGTCGGGGGTAGAACAGTAGGAAAAAATCACATTCTGAAGATTAATTTCTCGCGCAATGAAATTATGCAATCTCAAGATGTGTCTTGTCCTACTCTTCGATTCTAATGCTCCCAGACATGCTATGGCAGACCTTGAGTCAGTATAAATAATTGTGGGGAATGAAACAAACTCCCCTTGTCCTAACTCGGTTATGAGGTCCCAAAGACATTTCAGTGACTTCACGCATTCGTTTATAGTGATTATTTCGGCTTCGCAGCTGCTCAGGGCGACCAAACGTTGCTTCTTAGATGACCAGGTTATGGTATTTTTCCCCATTTTGATCAAAATTGCAGAGTATCCTTTACTCTGTGGGGTGACACACCAGCCAGCATCAGTGAATGCACACAAAGGACCCGTAGATGGGATAAAAACGAGTGATGTGTCATAGGTGTGTTTAAGATAAGAAGCGACGCCCTTAAGAGCAGTCATGTGCAAATGTGTAGGCTATTTCGCATATGTCGACAGCCTAGTAATTGCAAAAGCTAAATCCGGCCGCGTGCAAGTCATTACATACATTAAGGAACCGAGAAGAGATTGGTAATTGGTAGAATCGACCAGTTGTGAATCCGCAGTATCATCAAAGTTCACATGAGGGCTTAGTAGCATGGTGTTTGGTTTGATGTCTTGAAGGCCATAATCATGCAGGATTTGCTTGATATAATGTGCCTGTGACAGATGAATTGAACCGTTCATTTGTGACACATTCATACCTAGCAGATGCTTTACCACACCTAACTCCACGAGGTCGATTTCTTGTTTCACTTCGCCCATGATGGAGGTTAGTATAGAGACATTTGTTGTTGCTGCCACGATGTCATCCACGTAGACTGTTAATAGAATGGTGCACCCAGCATTGGTGTAGTAGAAAAAGCAATCGTCTGCTCTGGATGGAGTGAATTTTAATCGGGTAAGAAGCATGACACAATTTTACGTACCAGCATCTTCCACTTTGTTTGAAGCCGTAAAGTGATTTACGCAATTTGCAGACGTGATTAACTGGCGTTGATAATCCCATGGGTGGCGATAGATATATGGTGTAGTCTATCGGTGCGTGAAGATATGCACATTTGATGTTATACTGGCTGCAGCTATGGCAAACAGTAACATGAGGGATTCCATTCTGATGACAGGTGAGAAAGTTAACTTATACTAGCTCCCGTAGACTTGTAATGAACCGATAGCCACCAACCTTGCCTTGAATCTGGACACCGAACCATCAGGATTGTATTTGATGTGGTAGATCCATTTGCTCTTAAAAAATTTGACATTTGGTGGTGGAAGCTCTAAATCCCAGACAAGAGGAAGCTTGAGTGAATTCAATTCATCTTGCATTGCCTCTTACATTGATGATGTTGGGGAGAAGCGAGTGTTTGTTCATAAGCCTGGGGTGTGATTGGCGAAGTGATTAGCAAGTCGGAGTCAGTAAAGTCAGGATGACATAAGGTGTCATGTTGTTTTTCTGCCTTCTCCTTTAATCTTTGTGAACGTCGTAATACTGGTTGTGGGACTTCCACGGGCGGTTGGTTCACTGGTGATTACACGAACAAACTAGAGCATATTCCACCGATGTGGTTTCTGATGGAGGTGTGACCACTAGCATGTCCTCAGTATCAGATAGGTTCTGCATTCTTGTCTTGTCTAATGTTAAAGTGGGTGAAATTAGCGGTACGCTCTGAATGATATGTGGTTCATCAGGCTGTGCTGCTTCAAAGACAGGGGGTTCCATGTGAATTGGAAATACCTTAGGAAAGAAACGACCGGTACGTGCTCGTAAAAACTTGCTCTCATTGAGCGCATAAATAAGGTACCCAGGAGATAAAGCGGAGTATCCCATAAAAACATCACTTTTGGTTTGAGCGTTAAATTTTGATCGGTGCGATTTGGGTATATAATAGTATACCAGGCAACCAAAAGGAGCTCAATATTTCATGGTCGTCTTCTTTTTGGACCATATCTCTTACGGGGACTTAGTTTGACCTCGTCTAGGCAAAGATTTCAAAATAAATGCTGCTGTAGTCGCAGCATGTTCCCAGAATCGGTGCGGAACTTTTGACGATGCAAGAAGAACTCTAATTCCATCGCAAATGGAGCATACGGTTCTCTCAGCAACAACATTTGACTTGGGGTTCTCAGGAATGGTGAATTGTTGAGATATGCCTTGCTTCGTACAGAACTCACCTAGCTACGCATTGGTGAATTTAGTTCCATTATCGGAACGTATATATGCCAGATTTTGTCCTGTAGATCGTTGTAACTTTAATATTAAGTCTATTAACGCTTTTGTCGGAGAAGCACAAACGAAAGTTTTTCATGAGAAATCATCGACTACTACTAAGAGGAATTTGTTTCCATGGATAGAAGTGGTAGGCAGTGATCCCACTGTATCCACGTGAATTAGCTGTAAAGGACGGGTTGTCCGTTGACCTTGTACAATGTTGTGAGGGGCGTTGCATCATCGCGCTTGAAGGCATGCAAGACATGGTTGGTTATCAGTTAATGGCGGCAAAACTTCAAGACCGTGCATGCTATGGTGTTTCACGGCTGTGGTGAGTTTTTTTGATGAGAGATGGCCCAATGCATTGTGAATATCACTATAAGCGACAGCCATTGAAAGTAATGGGGGGTCCGTGCGGGAAACGGAATGGACATTTTAGACCATGGGAAGGAACGGGAAGTCCTCCACGCCCTCCTGCACAGCGATGGTCGTGCCCTTGGGAGAAGTAATGGAATAACCAGTTGGGCCAAAAAGAAGACTGTAATTGATTATTGACTCATGGAGACAAGATTAAGGCATGCGTTTGGGGCATAAAGCATGTCACGGAGTTTTAAACCTGCTCCTGAATCTAATAACACGCTTGCCACACCAGTATTGGTGGCAGCAATCGTTTCCTTAGGGTCTGCAGTATGTATCCGCTTATGACAGCTTTGAAAAGAATCAAACAATTGTTTTTCTTTAATTACGTGAAATGAGCTGCCCGTGTCAACTATCCAATCCTTGTTTGGAACACCAACATAGTTGGCTGCAGGTTTCTTGCTTTGTCCTTTTGTAACCAATTTGCGAGGCTTACGCTTAGGACGAGAATCTGATGCACGAGGCATGCGCTTTATTGATGCAGGATCCTGTGAACAAGAGGGTATCGTTGTGTGTGAAGTAGCTGGACCTGCAGTAGTGGGATAAATTTTGGACCGGCAAACTGTTTTTACGTGTCCTCGGCCTCCACAATTATGGCATGTTACGTCATTTGTTCGATGGGCATTTGGATATGGACACGAGGAAGAAACAGTGGTGGCACACGAGGCTACACCTATTAAGGAATTTAGTGTGGTGTGGTCCTTAAAAACCACATTTAGTTGATTCAGGAAGGTTTCAATTGACACTGATGGGTTCGATTGGACCGCGAGTTTCAATGGAGTATAAGTAGAGAGTTGACCTGCGACCATATGGTCAATCAAAATTTTATCATCCAGAACCAGGGACATGGCCACAGCCTGAGCACGGATTTGTAGCGCTCTTGCTACATAGGCATTCGGATCATCAGCATCTAAGAAACACAAGGCTGAGAGGCGCTGCATTATTTCAGCCTGTGCCACTGAATCCGGCCTTCCATATCGACGCTTAATTGCTTCCCACAATGTATAGGTAATGCCGTACTCTTGCCCAATCAAGGCGCGTGGATGAGCTGGCTGATGCTTCTGTAGGGAGAGAAATCTTTTCTTAGTTTCCTTTGGTTTTGAGAAAAGTTAAAACTTGATACGTCCATTGAATAAAATTGGCACTCGTTGGCCTAGGGAGGGAAAGACCTTCTTCAAAATATGATTCCTCCATATTGTATTAAAATAAAAGAAAGAAACCACGAACCTCTGCTACCATATGTTCAGAGGGGGAAGCAAAATAAATAGAATTTAATGTGTGGTACTTTAAAAGAAAGAACCCCAAAACTTAAGAGTAAACGTGGCTCGTTAAAATATTTTTATTTTGGTTTAAAAATTGCGATATTTATTTATAAAATACAAAAATTCTGTACAAAAGAATGTTCTATACAATATGATTTACTTGAGGAATCGTCATTGCGATCTCAATTACAAAATAATATTTCTCGGAATAAAATAAAGAAATACTTAAATGTACGTTAAATACAGCAAAACACTGTAACGAGAAATATTAATTGCTACATTGAGCGAATTGAGATTAAATATAAGACAAAAAAAATTGAGACAGACCAATTCCTTATAAAGAATTAGGAAAAGAAATTTCAAAATTCCCATTTAATGTCTAAAGAAAGACTGCGAAATAATAATTGATTATTAATGGGGAATAAGATTGAAAATGTGCAGCATGGCGTTCCTTATGCGCGTTATTTTTGAAATAGCATTAACAGAAATTTCATTATTCCCTTATGGGTAAACCCGCAAAATAATTTTTTTTTTCGTTTCCAAATGAAGCTTTGACTTTTTACAACCTACTTTCCGTTCTCTTCAGCCGCAGTTACCCGGAGCGTTCTACACCTTTTTTTCAAGCCAGTCAGTCGTCTCCAGTTTGGTACTCGTCATCCACCGATTCTATCTGCGCTTCTTTCCAGAGTCTTCATTCAATTCTACTTTTGTAATGGCTGTATCATTATTGTGATTATTTTGTTTTAATTCCTCTCTTTCCCAATCCTCATTGTAATAAAGGAAAATTTTGTTCATTTGGATTTAGGGTTTATTCTTAATTTTTTTTCTTTTTCCCTCAAAACATTTCATCTTAGAATTATTAAAAAAAAAGGAGATATATTCTTATTTATTTTAAAATTTGACTGATTATATATATTT
Source organism: Rhysida immarginata (assembly GCA_023313115.1). NCBI lineage: Eukaryota > Metazoa > Arthropoda > Chilopoda > Scolopendromorpha > Scolopendridae > Rhysida > Rhysida immarginata. Next base: position 1,493,601 of record JAHWFO010093546.1, read on the forward strand.
TTTTCTAAATCAAGATTTTATTGTCTTAAATTACAATCTAAGCTATTAGAGGAGTTGTGGGTTTAATTTGAGATCCGGGTTTCTGTTTTAGAGCTAAAAGATAATTTTTATTTTATCATCAGACTCACCTAGTAATTGCTTAATTAACTAGTTCTTCTTAACCCCTTCAGTCACCTTGGCAACATATGTTTCCAACTTGTATCTTGGACTTTTACCTTGTCAAAAGTGCGGTATTTTTTATGTTTTGTAAAATTTCATACTAAATAAATGACATGAATAAAATCTGTTGATTCTCTAATAAATAAGTATATTTCGGTAGCAAATATAGCCATAAATGTAAAAAGATAATAAAAAATGTTAATAAATAAAAAACTGCTGGTTATGTTTAATGTAACAGTATCAATATAATAAATGTAAAAACAAAATTTTTACAATCGAATTTAAGGTCTGTGTCTGAAGGGGCTACTTATCGCGACTTATCTTCTTCCACCTGGGTTGACTGAGCGTGTCGGAATTAGCTTTTGTTCCGGCACGTAACAGTAGCTAAGTGCAACTAATATAGATTTCAACTCACGTTCAATGTTTGTCTGTGTTTTCACATCAAAGTAAAGCAGTCTTGGCTGTGTATTTTTGTTGGGTTTTTTTTTCCGTATTTGTTCATTCCCTACCTGTAAATACGTACCAAAGATCACCATCATGCCTACCATTACACCTGTTGCAATGTGTCGGATCACAACGATGTTGATTTTACTTCATACACTATTTACATACAGCGCATCTGTGATACGCATCGCAAGATTTATTACTCCAGATTGGGTCTTGATGCACGTTGTAACATTGCACACCTTTGAGGAAAGGGTTGCATTTTTTGCATCGTATGTAAGTAAATTCAAGTCTCTGACCATGTAGACTGCCACAAAGGTTACATTGACCACTGCACAAATGATCCTGTTTCACACGATTGTCGTGATAAACCACACCATAACATTTGTAAAAACCTTTTTCCCGTAAAAAGTATTCAAATTTGTTATCATGTCATAGTGAATATCTGTGCAGAAGAGACGTAACATGTGTGTCATTCTAGGACTCAGAAACTGAGCCAGGTAAAACAAATCCTGAATGAATGTACAAGTGCCTCGACAATCTCATACTGTGGGGCAAGTATTACCTGAATTTTCTATAAACTCTCAATGAACCAAGTTGCATGACATCTACGCCAGCTCATTCACACAATTTCTAAGCATTAGCCAGTTGATGAATGCTATGGGCTCTTCTAATCTCATTATAAACTTTTGAATACTGCTTAATTAAGGCATCATTACCCAGTTTTCAACATTTCAGCATGAATGATCGAAAGAACTAGAACTCCGGGGAGGCAATAGCATCCGTGTTTTGGATCACTGCAATATATCATTTGTGCTAGATGATCTGAAACAATTCTGGCTTTAAGATCTGTGCACCCAGTTATAGAAATGGGTTTTTATAGTAGCACAACATGGATATCCAGCTGCTCATCCAGCATCAAATCACTGCGTGATTGTTCCAATGCTTGTAGTGCATCAAACACCATCTTACTTCTGAAACTGGTAATCTGACCAATTCGTAAATTTACAGGGTCATTTAAAATAGGGGCTCGTATTCAGATTCTGGTATGGTCATAGGTAGATGGGTTGCACCTTAATATAAACTCAAATATTTGATCGAAAATTAACATTAGGTTCGTGGTACGTTTGGCATTGGTAGTTGTTTTCAGCCTTAAAACGTCAAGTCATAAGTTGTTGTTTCAACTTTATATTTATGTGAATGGCTGGACACACTTTCACGCAATGTATACAATGAGTCAAGGTTTGACATCGCTGGATGGGCATCATTGATCTCGTTAGGTCCTCGTAAGGTTTGGGTTGTGACTAGGGTTTGGGCATTAGGAGAGGATATACCAACAATAGGTTTCGGTAACCCGACAGAGTGAGCTGATGGGACAGGGTTTGGTTTAGTAGTATTTACAGAGATTGAAGATAAGGTTTTTTGCTGCATTGATGATGTTGAAGGGTTGTCTGCATGGAAATCAGACCTGGGTTGAGCAACAAAACCCCGATGTTGGTGGTGCTGGTGAAGTAGGTGCTGTTACTGCTTTTACACCTCGACCACGTTGATACTTTAGTTAAAGCTTTGCCTGCTTTATATGTCCGTCTTGCTGAGGGGCATATGTTCTTTTATGGGGGTGTGAAGTGTTCGCACAACCGGTTAAAACATTGACATTGATGCGGATGATGAGGGTATTGGTACAGGGGCTGGGGTTGATTGATTTGGGATTCTGATTGGTGAAACTGGGGTGCATAATTGCAGTGAGCTTGCAACATCATCATCATGATCATTATCAAAATTTAGCAGTGGCTCCCCACCCTGATCATGTTGATACATAGGTTGGCCAGAAAATCTCAAACAAAGATTGAGAGGTTGGCTCTGCATGAGATTATGTTTATACAGACATAAGTCTAAGGCCTGACTTTGAGTAAGGGGGGGTTGTGCCTCAGTCCCTACCTCAGAACCTAATTGGTCTAGCACACACAAATTTAAAGGTTGGTCTGTCATTATGCTTAAATTTAAATGTCTCAATTTAAAAATAACCCAATTTAAAAAGTGTCGAAATATTCGAAATTAAAAGCTGGTGATAAACACAAATGGTATATACAATTAAAAGCAAGTAAAATGTGAATTATAAACCCCAAAATTTAAATGAATCAATTTAAAATGACCCAATTTAAATGCAACAATTCTAAAAAGCATGTGATAAACACACACTGTCTATACAGTTAAAAACAAGTAACCTATGATTAATAAAACCCAAAATTTAAATTAAAACAAAAACCCCAAATTTAAAAGCAATCAACACTTCTAAATTGTATTTACAATCAACAAACTCAGATTTTAAAATACCCACAATTTAAAGGCTAGCAAGGAGTGCCAAAACAAAACAAATAAAACACACAAAAAAAGTTCATCATCAATTAAAAATATAAAAATGTATTATAAATGTACCCAAAGTTTTATCTTGTAACAAATTAAATTACAGTTGGCCTACAGTTAAAAAACATGGGGTACATGCGGAAAATTATATAACTCTCAGACAGAGTTAATGAGTGTAACCGTTCGTTGCTACCTCCTCTATTTTTTTAAACAAAAACACGAATCAAGCCCTTATGGTAGATATAGTTAACTGTGACCTTAAGGTATTGGTAATATCAAAAACGTTTTCTCATGTTGTTTTTCTCATGTTGTTTTTCTCATGCTTACAAACTGCAACTAGTTCTGCAAAGTACAAGAGTATAGGGCGAAATTCACTAGTTTTCATACCGATTATATTAATTGTTCTTTTGTTCCTGGATAGCGACAAAAAGTGAGTACCATCTGATTGCTTCTCAAGTAGTGCAAAACCTAATTTTGCGATAGTTTTATTTCTAGTCAACTCGATGAACTAAAATTGTTTGCGAAAAACAAAAAGAAACTAAAGTAAACAGGGGGCCTTCGAAAATTAAAAATACATAAAAGTGTAATTGCAATTTACACACACACACAGTCTCCCTTCTCCTACGTATCTCTTATCACTAACAGATGATATACAAAAGATAAAATTGTTTCAGGTGGGTAAACAATGGTGACACAACAATGGAGGATATGTGAGCTACAATCATCGTGTTAATAAGGTTTTTATGTCCTCATAATAACGAAAAAAATAATAATAATATTATTACTTTTACAAAAGGCAGAGAAGAAGCGAGTCAGTTTCAAAATGAAGATGAAATCCACCATAAGAGTCAAGAGTGCGGAACAGAGCGAAAATGGCAAATAGTCAGAAAAGCGGCATGCTCATCACGAATAGATATGAAGTCTCTCCTCTTTACATTTGATAGAGATGGCGACATCGGAAGAATTGCCGAAACGTCTAGTAAATATTCGATAAGCAATGAAACGAATATATGCTATGCCTGGAATGGAAATAAAAGATAATGAAGCGACCTGTCCGGTACTAAGCATGGTATATGGTCCATAAAAACCATAAGAGACTCATGTTGATGATTTGGTTTGTTCTTTTTATTTAGAATCGTTGGCAGTTAGAGTGATGCACAACATGTTTGGAATGGGTTTATAGAAGTTCTCAGCCTTGTTCTTTGGATGTGAGAAACACTTGATGCGACGTAAGATAGAAGTCCGTTGATCACACTGGACGTAGTCGAACGCAAAAATGGATCACGAATGAAAGAAAGTCAGTTCTGTAAGTTTGTTCCTTTAAACTAACACCTCCAAAACTGCTAGATTCTTAAAAACTGTTTTGGAGAAACCCCTACCCTTTCCATAGTTATTATTAGTATAATTTTAAATTTCCCTTTCCCTAAACTTACTCGCGCAATTCCATGTGGTCTAAACAATAAAAAACTTAAATTTTCAAAAAAATATACTTACCTGCTTCAATGAGATTCCCGTAAAGAAGAAAAAAAAAGGGGATTTAACTTGCATGAACGAATGAGTTAAAAGAGATAATTACGGAAAACTGTGTTGAGTGTTTAACATTATTAATGCAACAAAAGGGAAAAGAAGATAAAAGAATATTACTTACTTAAGAGATAGCGCCTCACTAGATGATAGTGGATACTAATACAGGAACATTTGATATGAAATTAGAAGAATATAAACTATTTTTAATAATTTTTGTCGTTATGATACTGGCCAGAATCTCATTTATGATTGATGTTTGATTATTATTTTTAATTTTTTTTGTTTTCTGACGCCGTGAGCGGTAAACTATACTACTGTTTCCAAGAATAAAACAAAAATAGATCAATGTTTTATTGTTGAATTGTGATTATAACCAAGATTGAAGTAGAAATTTAAAAATAAAGCCACGGTTATTTTTGTCAGAATCTTTATGGTAGTGAGAAATCATTATTTAAATGTTGTTTTATTCATTGTGATTAGTAGATCATGCACTCCAGAAAGATGATGATGCGAGATAAAAATAGGACCATGGCCGAAAACCCTACATCACAGATAAGTTGCTAGTTGACTGTCTTTCATATCTCATTAATACATTCAACAGCTACTAATGATGGAATTCGTATTTTTCTTCATTGTAGTCATTAACACTCCTAGAAAAGCAACCTCTGTTAACTGAAGATGTCCGGCAATGGGAATGTCCAAACCGATTCCTTACCTCCTTCTATCTAATTAATCGTTACAATACATATATACACACTCGCATACGTACTGTAACGTGCTAGTAATTGGCACTGCAATTAACCACACGTTCAGCCAAACTAAAGGAAAACCCTCTAGTCTAACATAAAAAGCCCCCCCCCCCCTCCCTTATTCCCTTTATTAAGCTAGTGAAATTACAATACACTTCAAAATTATACGTCACGAAATTAAGAAAAGTAACTCCTTCTGAAAACTCAATCAAATAAGAGCAGCGCGGAATACGAAAACTTTGACCAAAAAATTAAGATCACAAATAAAAGAAACCCAACTTAAAGTATCGTGATACGATTCTTTAAGTAAAGAGAACATAAACAAATCCTTTTAGTTAATTAACTCCCAACCGAGTTACCTTTTGAACTTAGTCAAAAAAAAAACGTAAAGAAACCAAGAAAGTTCCAAATAAATATTTTTCTTTATTACACCTTTTTTTTTGATACATAAAGAAAGCGATGCTCCATGAACACAAATGGTCCCAAAAGATGGAATTCAAAAACAAAAATTAAACGGTCCGGAAAATCAGGAAGTCCGTTGAAGGCCCGATGAACTAGTCCGCCTCAGGGGGAGTTGCGACGGGACAAAGCTCACTACGCATCGGAAGCAGGCTTACTGACGACCAAAGAAGATGGAAGCTGTCGACAGCTTTACAAGTGAGGGATCGACCTCGTAACTATGGACCAACCAGAGGAGCTAGTAGGCAAATGGAAGAGTGGCGAAAGCTAGGTAAACGGGACTCGGAGCAAACACATATAAGTAATTGGAAATAAAAAAAAAATTAAATTTGACAAGATAAAACAAAAAAATATCAAAAGAAGCAAATAAAATTACGAATGGATATTCAGAAGAATGCTATAAGTAAAAAAAAAATAAAGAAAGCAGGAACCTCCAACAAACGTTACCTAAAGGTGAAAAAAAAAGAACACTGACTAATAATAAATTACGTGATAAGCTTAAAACACAAAGTGGGTTATTGGGACGAAGGTGATGGACGAAATTAAATGAACAAAGGTGACAGCACTGGAGGGAAGATCAAAGACTCAAACAAGAACAAGGTCCTGAAAAAAAAAATGAAAGTATAAATAAAATGAAAAAAAAAATGTAAGTTCCAAATAAATTCTAATAAGCACTAACAAATTCATTATACAAAAAAATAATGAAAAATAAACTAAAAACGCATTGATAGTAACCATAGCAGGAGCAAATGAGTTCTGGAAAAGATAATAGAAGCGAGGCCAACTTCTAAGTGGTCTAAGAATCACACACGCCGGTTAAAGGAAGGGCAACAACGGCCAAAGCTTGAAAACAGTCAGAGGATGCCACATTGATGAAGACTTGAAATACTAGCAGTACGCCACGCGATGAACGAACATCGGAAGAATCATCGAAGAAAAAAAAAATTGTCGACAGCAGAGTAAACTTGAAGGACAACATTTCTTCTAAATAAAATTAAAAGACATAAATTGCTGAAGACGAAGAACGATCACCAACTTCGAAACGCCAATGATAAAATAAAGCAAAGTAACAGGACTCACCATTGTGTAAAACATCCAAACGACGGCGGCGTTACCTGACTCAGGATTGGGAAATCCACCATAGGAAACATAAAGAAGGCTCTTCAACCCATGTTCCGAGTGGAAAAACGACTTCTAGAAAAAAATACGAAGTCGGAATCCTACGAGCAGCTCAAGGCGATGTCGACCAACGTATACCTTCCATACTCATGCTGACTTTGAAGACATGATCTGTAGGGCCATGCGGAGGGTAATGGATCTTATGCAAGTCAACGATGAGGCCAAGAAGAGAGCACTCACTCAACCCAGACCAGAAACCAAAAGTGAGTAAAAACAAAATTAAATTTTTTCAGAGAAGGAAAAAAAAAATTTTAATATCACCCGGACACGAGACACGAGGACTCGCGCTCCGAGAAAAAAAAATAACGCGACGCTCTAAAAGACTAACTCCAGATAACAAAGGGCTATTTAAATATCAACAATCGCACGCAAAAGTGGAGAGGAAAAAGAAAACTTAGTGCACAATGAAAACAATTTGATTAGCTACATGTTCTTAAAGAAAAAAAAATTCAAACAATAAAGATAAAAAATATTTTCAGAATATTTCAAAAAATTTATATTTATTCTTACAAATAAAGATTGAATCTGACGATTCATGCTTTCTCCTCATTAAAATCTCAAATTCTCGAAATTGTAACTACGATAAGAACGAAAAGACAATTTCTAGATATTTTACTATCTGTTTTAAGCCGAACGAATCAACACTCAAAGGAAAGTGAAGAAATTTTGGATTCTATCTACCGATTGTTGTTCAAAACTTCAAGACAGGCAAAAAAATGTCTAAGCCATAGCTAAATTAAACACTTACTATGTTTTAGTTCATAAGATATAAGTGAAATAAGAACTGGTCCCTTTAGCCGCAAAAAATCGGTTTTATAAAGGAATAAAATCCTTAAAATCTTAAATTAGTCACACAATGACCTGGCCAAGTGTCATTTAGAGGAAAGTAATCAGAATTAATCAGACTGAAAGTAATACATGAAAGTAGAGTTGAGATGTAAAGGAAAAATATTTACCAAACTTGCACGTGTCCCACCTACTGTGTTGTCTGTACGATTGTTGTAAGTATGGTCGGTGAATTCTGAGTTTTTACCATTGGTGTCACCCAAGTCATTTGAACACAGCAGTGCAAACAGGTCATCCAACATTGGTTTATCCCTGGAGATACCTGCTTGGTCTGCAATTGACTGTGTGTCTACCAATGCTGACTCAAGGGGTGGTGGCAAGGGGCTGCGATTATGCTTGACAGGTATAGCACACGGAATGGGATCACCACTTATCATTAATGGAATGGTTTGCAATGTTAAAATCAAAAATAAAACACGTATTATTAATGCAAGACAAAACAAGTAAACCCAAAACAAATACCGAAATTAAAACTTAAAAAATTAAACAAAAATGTAACCTTAAAAACAACCCCTAACTAGTAAGGGCAATCATTTAACAAAAAATGTGACATTAATACCCAACCAACATTAGCAAAACCCTCATTTAAAATATGTATCCATAATATCAACCCACAACTAGTAAAGGCAATCATTTAACAAAAAATGCGACATTAATACCTAACCATCACTAGCTAACTCTTTAATTTAAAAAAGTAACCTTAATAACCCATAGCAAGTAAAAGAAATCATTTAACAAAAAAATGTGGTAATATTACCTAGCATCACTAGCAAAGACCTTAATTAAAAAATGTAACCTTAAATTCAGCCCACAACTAGTAAAGACAATCATTTTACAAAAAAATGTTGTAATATTACCTAGCATCTCTAGCAAAGACCTTAATTAAAAAAATGTAACCCTAACACCAGCCCACAACTAGTAAAAACCAAAAGAAATTTTTTTTAAATGCACATAAACACCAATGCACACTTGTATATATTTACCTCAGAGATGCGGATGTACTCGCCTGCTTGTATGTTACCACAACCCTTCGTAGAGGTTGCTTCAGTTGGGTTTGTGTTACGTGTCTCACCATCATTGTTTGCCTGAAAAAACGAAAATGTTAACAGAGAGAAAGTTTAAGAAAGTCAATATGAAAACAAATGAAAAATAATAACCAAGGATGATGATGAATTAGAACAGTTAAAGCCTGGTCTAAGTGTGTATTTGAACCAGTAGGCTGATTGGTAGAATTCTGGAAAGACACTGTACTAGGGTAGTGAAGGTATCAAAACTATTTTAGCTTAGATGAAATTAAAACAACCTTAGGAATTGATGAATGAGTAGGAATCAAATTAAAAATCACGAATTTCACTCAGAAATATTATTATTATTATGATAGAAACTTGAAAAAATGCAAGGCTTAGATGCACGAACAAAAATACTAAGTGTTTGTATACGTAGCAGCAATGCATTCAGTCAAATACCTTTGAGGTATGAAAAGTTAAATAGTATTGTAACAGAACAAACCGTTTAATACGAATTGTCATAAACAATTAAAAAAGTATCGGACCACCAGAAAGTTAAAACAGTCAACTGTTGTCTGTACAAACAAAGTAGTAAATAAAAATTAAACCCCACAAGCAAAGAAATTAAGAAAGTGTAAAAATTCAGTCGTAACAAAATTATATAAAAATATATACTTAAAGGAAATCGATGAAGAATGGCGTTTGAAAACATTGAATCAAGTTGAACTCATAGAGAGCAGTTGGCGTTTAGAGCGAAAGTCAAGTGAAAAATGACGAGACAAAACATGGCGTCTTACAAACTTTTACATGAGGTGCTTTACAAGACAGAGGGGGACGACTGCCTTAAGGCAAACCAGGTCAAGAAAACAGTAATACGATTGTGACGTTTTATGATTTAATTTAAAAGAAAAATAAATGTAATGTAAAATGAAAACAGTTACAAAATTATTTAGACAGTTGAACAACCATGAAATTAAATGTAAAACAATATTATAATTAACAAACTGAGTATCAAACGTTCAAATTATGGAGGTCTGCACATCTTTCTATGAAAAGGCAAAAATGTCAAACGTTTTCAACCTCATGTAGCTGTAGAATACGTTTAATTTTCTTTATTATTACTAGTAAAGTTATAAATATTTATTAAAAAAAATAGTACAGAACACAGTGAAATTTAAATTGAATTTATTTTATTAAAGTGCACACACATCATGAACGAGATGAACAGCCTTATAATTTTTTTTATTAAAAGAAAATCGAAATTGAATTTAAATTTTAATGAATACACTCGTAGTAAAGTTTTGAAAGGCAAAAACAACATGTAGACACAATATTTTCTGAAATACATGTGTCAGCATTCACATATTTAAAACAACATTATTTAAAAATATATTTTTTGAACATGCGAAAATGTATAGTGATCGATAAAACAAAATGTGGAAAGTTGCAGGGGCTAGAAATCAAGTCAGTGAATTCTAACCACCATTGCAAACCACTAGAGGAAAATTTGGAACATAGATAAAAACCAGATGCGTGAAAAACGAAACTTTGCACGTTTGTACACCATGCAAAAAAACGACATCGTGCACCAAACTTACGCTGGAAACGTCATAGGGCAAGGAAATCACAGGAAAAAGTTTGAACTTTTAAAAGAATTTGCGAACGTGAAATCTAGCCCATGAACAGATTTCACGAACGTAAAAGCTCGACTACAAAAAAAATTGCTTTTGCGAAAAAGGAACCAGACAACAAATGACTTTAACAACAACTTGTTGCATTGAGTAAACACCTTGTTGAATTTATGTAGAATTGAGAAATAATTTTATGACTTGAAAAAAATAAAATAAAAATAAGTGTTGAATGAATGAACATTAAGGTAATACAGCAAAAAGTAAATGCATCAAACAATACTGAAAACCACGTACACACACTTTGAAATGGAATATTTGTATTTTAATAAAGCAAAATTACAACAAAAAAATGGAAAGTCAAGATATAATTTTTTAATAAGAAACAGAGAAAGACAAGGTTGAACAGAAAATCAAAACTCTAATTGTGAAATATAATAATAAAAGGTGAAAGTGAAAGAGGAAGTAGGGACAGAAAAAGAAATTTAATCCCATAATTGGCTGCAAGCAGGTGTTGAAAGGTTAGCAAAACCAAACTCAACCCTACCCAGCCATATTGAGGACGTTTTGGAGAAACCAAAACAAAAGACAAGGGGTCAACCATTGAAAAGACAATGAAAAACAGAAAAGGTCAATGAAAACAAAAGTCAAAAAGGTCAGCAAGAGAAATCACATTGACCTCAAAAGACACTCTTAGAAGATTCTGGAAAGAAATGGAAAACACGTGACCGCTAGAGTCACCATGGCAACTGTGACGTCAGCTAACAGCATGGGAAAAATCAACCATGAAGCATTCACTCAGTACCCAGTCAGCCAGCCAACTCGAAAACCTATGTGCATAGCTGCTCCTCCCACACTATTAGAAGAAGAAGAAAATGAATTGTGACATCGAAAACAGACCAGCCCTGCACTGTAAGTAGAGAAATTGATTTCACAAATTATTAATATTATTATTATTATTATTATTATTATTATTATTATTATTATTATTATTGACAATTACAACTACTATCCATGAGAGTGGTGATTCAAAAATACACTCTCAGCAGTAGCTAAGGAAATCCAAACTACCTCCTCCTCTCCTGGGTACGGGGGTCAATACCACCATTTGTAAACTTTTCATCTCTAGGTTGCATCCTGGCACTACAGTCCAACAGTTAGTAGCTCCAAAGTAGTCTGTTACTGCCTTAAAACCAATTCACCGAACTATATCTCCCTTTACCCTTCTGTTCCTGCAAATGCAATTGAAGAATTTCAAATTGCTAATAACTGGCCAGCCAATGAATTAATCCTACCATTTAGAGGAAGATTAAATCCTTACTTTATTTTGCTCCATGGGCCATCAAATGGAAAAAACACAACAGGAGATTATGATACTACTAATATCCAAAATACAGTAGGTAGCTCTGAAGTGACCTACTCTACACCATCTGTGACAAGTGAAGATTTTTCTCAAGATACCGATGCCATGCATTCCAAGTCTACTCCTACCAATGTCATCAAGTCTGTTCTTCCTCCTTTAATACAAAGTGCCACTAAAATCTCTGCATTGGAGTCTTTTGCTGATCATTCACTAACCCACTAATGAAAATTTACTATCAAAACTAATGGTCTAAGAACAAAATCCACTCTTTTTCGTCAAAACTTATCTGCCAGGAATTACGATGTCATCACTCTCACTGAGACCTGGCTACAAGAAATTTTTCCCAGTTCCGAATTTTTTGATGATCCTTATCGCGTGTTCAGATGCGATCAGACAATAGAGGGGAAGGGGTCACTATTGCTATTCGTCACTCCCTATCTTTTGTTCCTTTTCACTCCAATATCTCAATAATTGAAAATGTGTGGATAAAGGTTCGAGACAGTCATGGATGGACTCTTATCAGCTGCATTTACTTTCCACCAAGTCTTCCTGCTGAAGACATCCGTACTGTATTTGACGAAATTCTTGAACTTTTAATACACTTTCAAGGGAATATTATCTTAGTTGGTGAATTCAATTTCTATACTCCTTTAGGAGATGTTAATATTCAGTGCTTAAACAATCTTTGCTTAATGAACTGCTGACAACCTGTGATGTGCAGCAGTACAATGGCTTCCCTAACTCTTCCGGAACTATTCTTGACCGTGTTATCTCTAATCTTTGTTCATCTGCCCTGACTGAGGAAGACTCATTGGTGACAGTTGACAGTTATCCTGCTCTTCATATTTCTGCTCATTAAAACTGGTCCACTCATCAAAGCCTCCCTCTAATCTACGCTGGGATTTTTCCAAAGGGAACTATTTACAACTTTACGGGGATACTTCTCTTTTTTACTGAAACAACGTTTTCAACAGTAATGATCCCAAAGATGCTAAAAACTGCCTTTTTAAAAATCTTACCAATATTGTTAGACGGCACATCCCCATCAAAACAAATAATAGTTCCCACTCTAAGCTTAAATTCCCAAAGTGGTTTTTCTCCAACTTAATCAGTCTTATCAGGCGCAAAAACGCTTTGCACAAAATCTATCAGAAATATGGAAAACCCAATGATTATGAACTTTACGTTAGTGCCCGACGTCATGCCAAGTGTCAACAAAGAAAGGATCACCAACACTATGTTCAGACGCTTGAACGTAATCTTCATTCTCAGCCAGCCTCTTTCTGGTCTTACATCAATAGCACCAGAAAACCTCTTCAGCTTTCTCCTGTAGTCACACGACTCTACTGAGGCGAGTGAGATTTGCGATAGCTTTGCCACCCATTTTGCCAATGTTTCAAAACCTTACAATAATTCGGGTCATCTCTTCCTTTGTGGAAATGTTAACGCTTATATTGATGAGCCCATTATTCGCAATTCTCTCTCTACTGTGACTATCTCAGCTGAGGATGTTCTCTGGAGAATTTCTAGACTCAGATCCAAGTGATCCTCCTCTACTACCGACATTCCCTCTTTCATTTAAAAAAGCCTTGCCCCTCACGTTGTGGCCCCTCTTCAACATATTTTCAGTCTTTGTATACAAAATGGCCACTATCCTTCCATCTGGAAGAGCATGATCATTGTTCCTATCTACAAATCTGGACTTGCTACATTACCCAACAACTATCGTCCAATGTCTCTTCTTCCCGTCGTGGCAAAAATTTTGATCGCATTCTTTATAAATATCTGTATAAGCATATTTTGCCCTCTCTTCCTGCCTGCCAACATAGTTTTCTTCCTGGGAGGTCCGTGGTTACCAATCTCATTAGCTTCACAGAGGTGCTCATGAGCTCCTATGAGCAGCAGGGCCAGACTGACGCCATTTACTTTGACCTTTCCAAAGCTTTTGACACCGTTCAACATGATCGTTTAATTAATAAACTAAAACTCGTTGGTGTGAGAGACAATTTTCTGGCACTCCTTAATTCCTACATTTCCAACAGGCGCAATGTGGTTTGCATCAACAGTCACTGCTCATGTCCCTTTTGTCCAACCTCCAGTGTCCCTCAAGGCTCCGTTCTCAGTCTTCTGCTCTTCAATGTTTATACCTCTGACCTTCCTAGTCATATCATGGATTCGGATATTCTCATGTATGCTGATACACTAAGCTCTTTCATACCATCACTTGCCGTCAGGATGTTTTGCGTCTTCAATGCAACATTAATCGATTGGAAGCTTGGTGTCAGGAGAATGGGGTTAGCATTAATGGTATCAAATGTGCGCATATTGCCTTTACCAATAAAACGAATCCCATTTACAATGCTTATACTGTCGCTAATGTTAATATTAAGACGGTCAATCAAATGCGCGATCTAGGAGTCATTCTTGATGAGAAGCTCACTTTTAATCCATAAATAAACCATGTATGTACTAAAGCTCTGCGTTGTGCAGGGGAACTTATGCGTCATAGACATACTTTTTCTACTCCTCAAACTTTTCTGTTACTTTGCAAAAGTATTGTACTCCCGCAGCTTATGTACTGTAATGAGGTCTGGAATGGTTGCACCCAGGAGCAAGATATAGTTCTCGATAGATTGCAATCTATCTTCCTCCAGTATATAAAGCTAAAGTTCCCTAATTATGACAACCACCTTACACCACTACGTGACATCAGACTACAAAAAGATATGACTTTTCTACAGAAGTTCATCAAAGGATCCATCAACACAAACTTTGTACAAGGTCTCCATTCTATGCTCCTATTCATCGAAATAGGCAATCTTCTGCTCTTTTCAAACTGCCACTTTATAAACATGCCCATGCTCAATGGTCAACGATCTACAGGATCCAATATGAATACAATCTGTACCATTCCGATTTTGATATTTTTTAATTACTTAATTATTTCCTTTTTTAATGTTAAGATCTAAAGTTTTCTTCTGATTTTATTTTGTAATTCTTCATTTGTAATTCCTTTTCAATGCTTGGCATTTATGTTTCAATTTCTTTTATTAATTGTATTTAGTCATATTTTATCTTACATCATTTTTAATTTATTTTATTCTGCTATGCCGTCTGTATCTTCATAACACTGTATTGTTGCCCACGTTTTACAATTTTTTTATTTATTACTAGCAAAGGTACCCAGCGTTGCCCTGGATAATTCCACTTGGATGTAAACAGAACAATTTCCAAAAATTAAATTAAATTTTGCAATATCTTAAAAATAAACCCATGAAAATGCTTAGAATTAATACAGTAAAAATTCTTAATGAAAATTCGAAAAAAAGGCTCACAATGGCTGGACCTCTCCAATAATTTCTTACTCACGTAATCTTACCTCGGATGTATACTTAGTGTTGTTGCAATTTCCACTCTTCTCTCGATGTGTTGAAGCAAAATTTGGCCATTCATCACTTTGTGCACTCGTCGATTCTTCTTTTTACTTGCTTCCCATTTGCTCAATACATCACGGAGCTAACTGTCGTCTTTCCACTCTTTCTCAATAGTCTGCTAACTCTCCATTATCTCCAGTTACTAATCATTTTTAAAGATTTTCAAGAAATTGTTAAGTACTAAGAACTCTCTTTTCTAAGAAAAGCCTGAATAACAGGAATTCTATGCATTGTTACAAATTGAAACTTATCCATATTACATCATCATTTTATGTTCATTGTTATAATTCTTGGAAAGATTGCTTTAACATTACATCATCATTCTGTGCTCATTGTTATTGGTGAATTGCGCGTTGATACCATTGTTGATGCGAACACAATGGGCCTATTGTTGCACAAACTTTGCCTTGCATTGTTGGTCATGAGATATATATTGTTGGTTCATGCAGTGTGTTTGTGAATTGCGTGCTGATACCATTGTTGATACCTAATGTTGTACAAACTTTGCCTTGCATTGTTGGTCATGAGATATTTCTCATTAATATGCCTTGCCATAACCATGAATATCGATTTTTTATCGATATTTATTATTTTTCCGAAATCTGAGGTAGACATTGACCTTCCTCATGCTTCGAAGGTCAAGTATGCGAAATTTCATCAAGATCGGAATAAAACTGTAGATTTGTATAAAAAACATACAAACAGACCCACCCACACACAAACATCCTTCTTTATCTATATAGATAGATATTTTAAATCAATTTGTAATTAATTTTACATTTTGTTTTGAGTCAAATTTTATTTTGTTCTGTTTGTTAGTGTTACTTATTTGGTTATTACCCTTTTGGCAATTTGCAAGAATTCTTAATCTTTCGTTTTATTTACCTCTTCCTGTTCTGTCTTGGCACATTGGTGCTGTTTGAACGGCAATAAACTTGAATTGAATTGAATTGGATTATTAGAACTAGAAATGATGGTTGAATGTATTTAACTCATTAATGAAGTAAGGATTTTTATTTTTGTCTCTCTCACTATCTGTAGTTCGAAGCGCCACGATTATGCCAATACAACCGAGAAAGGGGGGCATCGTAATCCAAGTATTGAGCATCTACTCATTTTATAAGGTCAGAAAGCTCGATGAGCCTACCAAGAGACAGTTGTACATCTACGGGCTGAGATTGAAGGACCACTACACCTTTTTACTACCCGAAGAAAGCGAGATAAAACTCAGTAAAGATGATTGGAACTGTCTCAAAGCCACCAATTACATGCTACCCAGGTGAGGGAACATTTTTATGGGTAATCTGCCTTACTCTGTGTTACCAGGGATTATAAACCATTGGAAACGCGTCACTACATGCTTTAATGCATATGGCGGTATTTACTGCCGTGTTTTAAGTTGATTACTTGGCATGGAGGTTGGAAATGCCTAAAGACTTATCCCGTCCATAGCAGAAAACGAATGGTTAAATCCAATCTTTCATAATGCACCCAGTCGCACCCATTATCTAACGCCTAGCGCAGCCTAATCGCTAGCTGTGATGATCAAGGTACATGATTTTACTGACTGTAAACCAAAAACAAACAATGTAGGATCCGATGCACCGTTCACCATCCCCAACCCTGCAAACGACGATGAAGATACTGACTGCGAAACAGATAATGAGGAGATGCACTAGAATACCGCCGATGATGAAGTTGACCTCAGCCAAACTTGGTAAAACCCCTGTGAAAAATGAAAGAAGAAAATGAATAAAAACATTAAAAATTGAATAAAATTGAATAAAGAATAAAATTCAAAAAAGGATGAATAAAAAGTGAAAACAACCAAACAAAAAATAAAAAACGGAAAAATTGGGGGAGGTGAAAATCTGGTGGGGAAATGACACATGGGAGGAGGTGTGACATCAACAATCACACTCAAATATCTCGCATGCGTCAGTCACCTCATCAGAGGGATGTTGCGATGCCACCTGGTGACAAAACCCGAAAAACAAAATGGCGGATGACTATTCATATCATCATAACTTCATATTAATTTTAATTTATTCATAACTGATGCGAGATCACGGGAAAACCTATCACGTGACCCAAAAATGGCCGCACGTAACGTCAGCATGGTGTTGGTGGGGGTGTGCAGTCACGTGACACTAAAACTGCACGCTGCTTGGCTGGAATTTGCCACGCCTACCTCATTAATATTCACCGTTACCAAGGTTTGAAAGCATCACTTTAATTGCACGTGTGAAAGCATCAGTTTAATTGCCGAGAGGGCTTAGATTTTAAGTCGTTAACTGGAATTTGGGTCAAGCAATTTTTCTACCAATTCTAATTTTTTGGGCTTAATTTGCGTCCTTGATATTTGGTGGCTAGGAGCCACAATCTTATACTGATAACTGTAAGGTTTAATTAAAGTGAGTTTTAGTTACCCCCACTACTTGTGCACATGTATTTTATTCTTTCAACTGCACTGACACATGATGCAAGTGAGGGGAAAAGTTTGGTAGCAGTGCACGGAAGAAACAGCCTCTATTTGTGCCCAATGTAGTGTTCGCAAGTTTAGCTACAAATCTATTATTGTTTGCTCCTTGTGCTCCAGTGTCGATACTTTTTGTAGTTTTGTCCAAGTGAGCATGAAAGTTAAGGCCATGATGGCTCTAAACCTAATTATCGAGCTAGCCCAAACAGTCAGAAGTTTAAACATATCTCCTGTACAACGAATAGTAAACAACTTGGCACTACCCACTTTCTCTGGGAGAACTTATGAGGACACAGAGTAATTTCTGCAGCAATTTACTATGGTGGCTTCAAGGAAGGGTACTTCTCTGGCCAACTGTGTGTTAGTCTTTCCTACAGTGCTTAAAGAAAATGCACTAGATTGATGCACGACATTTGCTCTGCACCATTTTGACCAAAGTTGGGATGTTATTAAAAATAGTTTAATCAAAACTTTTGCTGGACGTCAGATGCAACTCTCCAGATGAACCAATTTAAGTAAATTAAAATTAAAGGGTTCAAACATACAAAAATATATATAATGGATATCCGAAGAATGGTCAATTGGCTAAAGCAGGTGTGGCAATTAGAAACAATGTTTTATTTTTTGCAAGGTTTACCTATTAAATTAGCTGCCAAAATAAAATACCAAGAATGTGAGACCTTGGAGCAAGCAATTGAAATGCTGGAACATTGATTCAAAGACCAAGATTTTCCCGATGAGGACACATCAAGCAGAAGGTAGAAGCTTTAGAGGTTGATGTGCTGCAATCACAGGGGGAGCTAAACCACAAGGGGGTGTAACCAAATTGGTCATTACAGAAGATTTTGTCGAGCCCAGCCACAACAAAAAGTAGCCACAAAAAGTTCAGGGAACTTTTGCGTTGTAGCCCTAAGAATAAAAGATACATATTGTAAAGCGCTAGTCGACCCATAAGCATTGGATGTTTAATTGACCAAAAGCTAGTAGAAAAGCTAAAACTGTAAACAGAATCGCGGGATAGTGTAAAGAAAATTGCCTTTGCTGACAGCTGGCTAACTACCATAGAAATGATAGCCAACTTTGTATCCTTCAAAAGTGCAGGCTATAATGGTAAAATGTTATTTAATGTTATGGAAATGATTAGTTTTCAAGTCATCCTAGGAATAAATTTGATAACAAATAATATTACATTTAAATGGCAACAAAAGAAATGTGCAGTCAAAGCAAGAGGCAAATTAATCTGGCTGCAACAATGGCATGAGAAAATTAAAAAAATGTCTAGAGCTAAAAAAAAGCTTCAAAATACGCCCCCTACTACACTATATGCTGTTAATTTACAAAAAGTAAGCAAGGAAACAGAACGATATTATTCCAGTGTTTAATGGTTTAATTAAAGAATGAGATTTACTATTCAAGGAGGAACTACCTGAAGGGCTACCACCCAGGTGTACCACGAAACATTGTATCGAATCGGAGCAAGCAGCAATGCCCTTTAATTCGCCATTGTACCCGCTCTCAAAGTATGAAGAAGTAAAGATACGCAATCCGGTAAGCTCTACAATATTTTTATTTGTAAGTAAAAAAGATGGTACGTTGAGAATGTGGATTGACTTTAGCAAACTAAATAAAATGACTAAAACCAATTTGTATTCGCCCCAAGAGTAGATTCATTATTAGATGCTAGTTGAGATTGGAAGAAAACACAATAAATTGTGTTCAGCAGGCAAAGCTGCTTTCAAGATGGGGGAAAATGTCAGGGCAAATTCCGATGAGGAGAGAAGGAAGCCCGACAGATCGAGGTCATCGCCAGCAACATCATCCTACTCTTTGTGATTTCCAAAGAGAAATCAAATGCGAGATCTTAATCAGTCATCATCACCTGTAACATCATCTTCATCAACTAAAGTAAAAGCGAATAGGGAAACAGGAAGAGGGTTGACAAAAAAAAGTGTCAGTTAAAAAAATTTCAAATTTGGAAAAAAAGGTCATTGAAGAAGGACAGAAAAGGTGTATTGAGAGAAGCGAGGAAAAGAGAAATGAGATATGGATAAAAGATGGCTGAAGTCTGATTTTCTGTGGCATGGACAGGAATTAGTGTTCGTATGAGGACACTGTTGCCAGTTCAGGTTCCTGTAAGCGCCTGAACGTTGTGTGTGATAGATTAATCCAACAAGAATTTCAGTGGTACAGATGTTTTTTTATGTTCATGGAGGATAGCCCCTTTCACCGCTGGGTGGGAATTTTTCTGTGTACTTTAAATGGATATTTGTCAGAACACCTCGGTGGGTATGTGAGGCTACAGAGTTTAGAAACTTTTAACAATAATTTTGCGACTCTGAGAGTGCATAATTGATAACACACTTTTCAAAGCATCTTCTCAGCATAAGGCTTCTGCAAATAAGGTTAAATGAGTCTTCTGATTTTTCCTCAGGATGGACTTGCTGCTCATGGCGAACTCTTATCTCAAGAAGCGACAGTACTTCAGTATGTGTTTTCTCTTTTCTTTCTAATGGATTCAAGAGGGTTTTTGCAGCCAGGAGTTTGAATAACTGATTGTGTATTGAATGAGATCCCGTTATAATTTTTTTTTAATAAGCCAGTGAGTATACGGAAGTTTTCATTAATTTAAAATTATACTCGATAATTTATTTTACGGCTCGGCTTTTTTCAAAAAGCCATTAGAATATTAACGGCCTGGACTTTGAGTTTTAAAGAAGCCTTTCCTGACCCTTTAACTTTTCTATTGCTATGTTAAGTTCATGCAGTCAAGTACATTTAAATACGACGTCCAAGTGTGCAAACATTAGTTTAATTGCCGAGAGGGCTTAGACTTTAAGTTGTTAATTGGAGTTTGGGTCAAGCACTTTTTCTACGAGTTCTAACATAATTTTATGTTTGCATTTGTGAAATTAGGCGGCCAGGAGCCTCAATCTAATACCCATAACTCTAAGGTTTAATTAAAGTAAATTTTAGTTATCGTCACTACTTCTGTACATGTATTTTATTCCTTCCACTGCATTGGCACATGACAGTGATTTTTGTGAGAAGAACTATGTTGGTCAGAGCTCCAGAAATATTATTAAAAGGTGGAAAGAGCATTTAGCTCATGCAAAATATGGCAGGCCGGACAGATCGAGCATTGCCAAACATGTTTTGGAGACAGGTCATAGTATTAGTGCAGATATTTTTAAGTTTCTTAGATCCATCAATTCAAGAAATCAATTAGACATTTTGAGTTTAAATAGGAATCTAAAAGAAGGATTCTAAAATTTTATTCAATATGGACAAAAGACCAATCTCAAACTGTGTTCTGTTTGATTTATTGAACTGATATATCCCCCTTCTTCCTGTATCTCTTGTAATTTCATTGGTCCACTCTTAAACTTCTCCAATAGGCGTTATTTCCACTTAATCAATGGAAGACATTCTTTTCATTGCCCCTCCCTCCTTATGATAATTGAATGTTCAACATGCAAATCAAGAAATTACCAAAAATTACCATATTAAAATTCTCTTTCATGAGGAAAAGCAAATAAAAGGCAAATAAAAAGCAATTATGATTAACATTGGAGTAAAATTATTTATGCACTGTGGCCGTTAGTAAATTACAAATAAGTATAACTGCTGCTGATCCGTTTATCGAATTTTGGAATGTTAATTTTTTTTCTGAATTCCATGCTGAACAAGTCTCCAATTGGAATTTTTCGTGTATCTGTTACAGTTTTTAACATAGGATTTGAATGTGTGTCGCAGAATTTGGAAGGGGTTGATAGGAAAACCTACCAAATCCCAGTTCGTGTAGGAGGGGGCAAACTCAAGAAAGAGAGAGATGGAAAGCAGACAATGGATAAGAAACAAAGTCCGAAGGGCAAAGCGTCGTATGTTAAAGAGAAAAGGCAGAAAACATTTAGAGAAATTGACCAGGGAACAGTAGCTAAAAGAGAGACGAGGAATGAGCCAATAGGAAAGCGAGAAGGTGTGTGAAAGAGACTTGGGAAGGAGAAGAGGGATAATGTGAAGAGGAGACGTGGAAAGGAGGAGAGAGAGAGAAGGGGAGAGAGATTGAGTTTTTCGATGCGGAAGGACGAAAATCAAGACTGGTGGTGTTTAGACGTGCTTCCCAGGAACTCGGAGCTAAGAGGTGCTTCTAGGCGGGCACTTGGGCAGCAGGTAAGCGAATTTATTCCTTATCGAAAGCGAAAGTCCGTGAATAGGCCCCACTGCCGTGTGTTCCGCGGTAAACCCAGAAGACTTCACCTCCTGAGCGCCACAAGGGGAAGACCAGTCGACGACAACCGTGTTATGGCACGACATAAATTCGCCGCTTGAAAAGCTGGGCTTATAATACGTTGATAGGGTGGACTGCCAAAAGCCCTACGCCGCCATATATTTGTGAGCCTGGAAAAGAAGATATTTTGGACAGGATTTTAGAGGCGTTGAGGAAGAGGCAGGATGCTGATAATTCGATCTTAGGCCAGGGCGACGAAGCCTATCCGTTCTCATTGCTTGACGAAGATGGGGCGTTAAAGAAGAGGTGACAGGCGCCCGTGAATAAGGATTGTTTCCAAAGGCAGGCAGTAGGAAGCCAAGGAGGCAATACCATAAGCAGGCATTGCGGATAGGAATTCCCATTGTGTCACTCGTTCTAGACGACCTGTTCAATATTTGGGTTCCCGTAATCTTCCCGGCAAAAGCGTTACACGACGGGGTCGCCGTTGTGCAGTAGAGAACTTCAGATGTCCGCAGAATTATAGGAGAATATTGCAAGATAAACATTTATGCAAAGTAGTTGCATTGATCACGAATACTTTGGCATATCTTGTAATTAAATCCATTAGGTGAAAGCCTCCTATGTTACTTTCTATTTATGCTAAATTTTTGGATTAAAATTTGGCAGGCCAGGATGGTAGCTAGGTCTCCGTTGCTGTGAATTATCTTTTCTTTATTGCCTTTTAAATTAAACTAGATTGGTGGGCTAAGGCCTCAAATGTTAATTACTATTAACATTAAATTTTCTGGTTTAATAGTTCATAGACCAGGACGGTTGCTGAGTCTCCATTTCTGGGTATTATCTTTTGGTTTTGACTTTAAATTAAATTGAATTAATAGGCTAAGGCCTCACAGGTTAAATTCAATTAACGTTAAAGTTCTAGATCAATAATTCTTAGACTAGGACAGTTGCTGAGTCTCTGTTATTGTATAAGTCCATTTCTTTAAAGCTTTGGAATTCATACGAGAAATTCTGTTTAATATTCAACTTAATCTTAATGGATTTATGCAGTTATTGTAATCACTTAGTATCGCGCAGAAGCACCTAAGGATTATTTGTACTTTATTAATTTGATTATTTTTGGATATTTTGAGAATTTCAATAAAATTAATTCTTCATATGCCAACTTTGCTACCTTTATCAATTCCCACATTCCCTCATTGTACAGTTACATTACAGTGGGGGTGGGCGGCTTGGTAGCAGCGCCCCAATCGACAGTAGCGGCGATTATAGGTACTAGAAAATAATAATTGATTTTCTGTATTTAAAAAAAAAATTCAACGCTTCCACAAATTTGAAGTTTAGTTTTGGACAATTTTTTTTCTCTTATTGGTCTCGTATGTTGAAACTAATTTTTGTTGTTTTCCCCATAGGATTGGTGATTCCACTCAGCAATCAAGGTTAGCTGTGAGGTGGGAGTCCAGTTATTAGGTACAGTTTACAGCGTCATAGGCTAAGAGTCCTAGATAATCCCGTGTGTGGGGTTGGGCGGATGGTTAAGCATCATAAACTGTATGTTTTTGTTAGGCTAAGTTATAGAGGATTAGAGATGGGAAAAGATAGACAACAAAAAGTGTTTAAGGACGGGTTAAGGAGATTACAGTTTAAAATAGAAAGTGGAAAAACTATTGAAGTGTTTAACGAAAATGTTAAAAAATCTTCGATAATATAGAAGGCTGGTCGGAAGTACAAAAATTGGAGGTGTATTCAAATATGTTTAATTTAGAGGTTAAACAAAGGTTAAAAGCAAGCAGGATAAGTAACTGGGGCCAGGCAAAGGCGTTAGTAGAAGAACTGATGGCCAGGAGTAAGACAAGTAAAAAGAGTAATATAGTAGCTCTTAGATGTAGAAATGAAAAAGTGCCTAAATTAAATGATCATCATGAGGCTAGTGGTAAACTAGAAAAAGAGAACGATGAGGGTGAAGATATGTTGTATTTACAGAATCGGAATAAAAGAAAAGAAGAGTAAAAAGAAGAATAAATTAATAGCACAGATAATAGAAGTTAAGGGTAATGATAGAATTAACAATAAACAGGGGGTTGAGGTTAATTTAGTTGAATGCCCTATTATGAGAGAGGAGATAGATTCCGAAGTTTTTAATGAGAGAGGTATTGTATAAATATCGAGGAAAACTTGCTTAAGATAGAGCCTTTAGAAGTATTACATTTAACTCAGGATAAGCAAGCCCCAGTAGCTACACAGGTATTAAATGGTGAAAGCTCCAGGAATATAAGAGAAATGGATTTCGAAAAGAAAGTGAAAGATTGGTGTTTTCAAGAGAATAGCTTTGTTAGAAAGGCGATACCAAGGAAATTCCTGAATAGGAGTAACGAGACGAAACTCTATCAGGTCAAACAAGAGTTAGGATATAGACCAGATGATAGGAAAGTAAGTATAGAAAGATGGTATCGTGCAGATGATGTAGATCATTTAATAAGACAAAGGCAGTAAGAAAAGGGGAAAGATACTTTCGTGGGTATAGATGGATCCGCGTATATGGAAAGGGTAATAAGACTAAATGAGCATCAAACGAATAGCATCAATACATTGCTTAAATTAGTAGAGGAGCAAGAAATTAAGATGCGCAGGATGTTAGAAAGAATTCACCTACTTCAAATCAAATTAGAAAGTTTATAGAAGAGGGTTAATAAAGTAGAATGAAACAGTGCTAATAGGGAAAACGGAGGTAAGAATCCTAGTAGCCAAGAAAGTAGTCTAATTATTTCGGAAAAAATTAAAAGAGAAAATAGTTCACATAAGTTGTCACAAGGGAAAACTTGTGAAGTACAGAAGATTGATGCCATGATGTTTTGGAACAGTAATCTTCTAATAGGAAGGCAAAGTAGTCGAAGTTACAGGAAGGTTAAGAATAGACATATTTCAACAATAACTGTAGGGCTAAAGATAAGGCAAAAATCATGATAGAAGGAAATTATCTTAAGGAGAAAAAGAAATCCCCAGGTTCCGATGGTGAGCCAAAATGTAAAAATGGGTATAGGGTGCAGGCTATCCTAGGTGTGAAGGGAAGGAAGTCAAGAAGAAAGTTCTTGATTAAGTGGATGGGATATCCATATCCAACCTGGGAATCGGAGGGCAACCTATGCAAAAGTCAAAGATTGATGGTGAGGGTCTTTGAAAAGCAAAGGGGTCAGAAAACAAGGTTAAAAAGAAGTGGCGGTGCGTTCTCATTGGTTGATACTTCTTGTGAGACACTGAGAAGTTCTTGTGAATGGTCCCCAGGGATTGTATCACAGAATTTGGGAGGGGTTGATAGAAAAACCTACCAAATCCCAGCAAGCACAAGAAAGAGAGAGATGGAAAGCAGACGACGGATAAGAAACAAAGTTTGAAGGGCAAAGCGTCGTATGTTAAAGAGAAAAGGCAGAAAACATTTAGAGAAATTGGCGAGATTACAGTAATTAGAAGAGAGAAAAGGAATGAGCCAATAAGAAAGCGAGAAGGTGGGAGAAGGAGACTTGGGAAGGAGAAGAGGGAGAATGTGAAGAGGAGACGTGGAAAAGAGGAGAGAGAGAGAAGGGGAGAGGAATTGAGTTTTTCGATGCGGAAGAACGAAAATCAAGAGTGGCGGTGTTTAGATGCGCTTCCCGGGCACTCGACACTAAGAGGTGCTTCTAGGCGGGCACGCGGGCAGCAGGTAAACGAATTTATTCCTTATCTAAAGCGAAAGTCCGTGAATAGGCCCCGCTGCCGTGTGTTCCGCGGGAACCCAGAAGAGTTCACCTCCTGAATGCCACAAGCAGAAGGGCAGTCGACAACACCCGTTTATGGCACTACATATCTTCGCCGCTTGAAAAGCTGGGTGATAATACGTTGATAGGGTGGAGTGCAAAAGCCCGACGCCACCAAATATTTGTGAGCCCGGAAAAGAAAACATTTCAGACAGGAATTTAGAGGTGTTGAGGAAGGGGCAGGAGGCCGATAATTCGACGTTAGGCCGGGGCAACGAAGCTTATCTGTTCTCATTGGTTGATAAAGATGGGCGTTAAAGAAGAGTCGACAGGCGTCTGTGAATAAGGTTTGTTTCCGCGGGCAGGCATTAGGAATCCAAGGAGGCAATACCATAAGCAGAGACGATATGCTTGATATTCCTGCGTGCGAGCAGGCAAATTGGCTGGTGGAAAGAGATAGCAGCGTATGCGTGCTTATCACCGGTGAAAATTACGTTGCGTGTTGCAGGGCTCTTAAATTGTTACCTTACAGTGAGTGGTTCAGTTTTAGCACGCAATTAGAATTTTCATGTTTGTGTAGATATCTATTTTGTCTATTTAACTGTTGTATGACTTCCTCGTTGCAACTTATTAATTGTTACATATGTTTTATCTACCCTGATAGGAATCCCCATTGCGTTGATCATTCCAGACGACCAGTTTAATATCCGGGTTCCCGTAATCCTCCCAGCAAAAGGGTCACACGACGGGGTCGCCGTTGGATAGTGGAGAGTATTGGAAGTCTGCAGAGGTAGACGTGAATATTGCAAATGTCTCGTGTGCAGCAAGAAATGCATTTGAAATAGAATGTGGTCGCCGTCATAGCGAATGCATTACTGTATAATTTAAAAGAATTAATAGACTAAAGCATCTTACATTAATCATATTTAACGTTGAAATTGGAAGTTAATGTTTGACTGACCAGGACTGTTGCTGAGTAGCAGTTCCTGTGAATTATTAATTCGTTGTTTTTTATTAAACAAGTTAGAATGTTATGTCCGAGACACGCATGTTAGTTACAATTAACGTGGTTATTCTGACTGGCGAATCTTTATGTCAGGGCTTGTGTTGAATTTCAATTGTTATAGTTTTCAATATACGCACTGTATTTTATTTTAAACTGGAGGTTCTAGTTAATACTTGATATTTTATTAATAGAATTATGCAGTTGTTGTAATCATTTAGTAACGCAGAAAAGCATCTAATGATTATTTGTTTAATTTTTGTAATATCCTTGAATATTTAAGAATATCAATAAAACTAATTTTCATTTAACTAACTTTGCTACGTTTTTAAGCCCCACACTTTTCTCTACTGATAGTTACGTTACAGTGTGTCATAATATGCATATTTGGGATGATGAAAAGTGCATGATGGATATGTCACCCACAACTTCCTATTCATTGGATTCATCAAAATTGACTTTAGCTTCGGTTACTAGAATAACAGGGGGGCTTATTTTTGTTTGAAAAATATTTTTACGATCTTTGGGACAGTTTCCTACACCAAAAAAAGAAAAAAAAGTTCATATAAGCATATGTCCGAAAATCCTTCGTTTTCGAGTTATAAATGAAAGTCTACAACGTAGGAGATTGGAGGTCATCGACACATAAACTCATAATAAATGATCTAATTGTCCTTTTCTTGCTTCTAAACACGCATGCACTCTTCGAATCATGGACTGTCACACCCTTTCAAATAATCCCTGATGGTTTCGTGTGGTTTTGCAGGCTTCTATGAAACGTCGATAAAGAGTTTCTGCGTGTGGGTCCCCAATTTATAAGGCGTCCCCAGAGATCATAATCCAAAGGATGAGGTCGGAGGTACGTGCAGGTTATGCAACTGGTCCTCCTCTACCTATCCATCTGCCATGGTAGATACCAGGCAGTGCATCTTCCTGGCAACACAACACTATCTGGGATACAATGAGTCAAACGAACAATAATAACTTGAAAAAGATTTTCGGAGATATGTATATAAAAAATTTATTTCTTGTTTGGTGCAAGGAACCTGTCCCCAAAAGTATTTTTGAAACACCTTGAATACAGGGTGCTTGTAAAGATAGTTAGCAAATGTTTCACATAGCGTGCACCAAAACAAATAAGTTTTTACCATAGCATTGGGGGTCGAACCGTGCCACTGTTTGGCTATGGGGTAGAGAACTGATCACAATAGTAAATTATGACAATTAATGCACATGACAAGAAGATATGCATGGAATTAAAATTCTTGATAAAAGGGATATTTACACAACATTAATTACAATCATAATCAAGAGTTGGAATCTTCTGATGTATATCTATCCATGATCAAGTTTATAGTGATACTGCCTCCATTACAGTCGTCAGCAAAAAACCCATCAAAACGAGTCTTTGGCCTCGTACTGTGTCAATGTTCAGACGATGTAATGCATGTAATCGAAATAGTTGGTGGATACTTGAGCAACTTTTGTAACCATTATTTTGATTTGTCAATAAACTAATCGATATTACGTGGTTTTTTTTATTTGTACATTACATTAGTTCTCTCCCTCATTGTCAGACAATGGTAGGATTTTGACCTCCTGATATATGCTACTCTGTTGACAATTGCTAAGTAACATGCGCATTTCGCCATTTAGGGCCATTGAAAAATAATGCAGGACCCCTCAAACTATTAGTTGCTACTCTTTTGTTCGACTTGCTTAATGGGAATAATAGTCACTATCCAATGAGCTGTGGTTCAGTGAAAACCAGTAGCCGTAGAGTGTTAGGGCGAAAACACGTGCAGGCGTTTTGCGAATATTACGGTAAATTTTCAGTTCCTCGCCTGCTGAATGCCGCAGAGACGTCATTTGAGTAATTACGATCGTGGGCGAGCTGTTGACGGCTTGAGGCAGGGCAAGGTGTGACTGAAGTTGCGCGAACAATGGGCATTGCGAAAAGTGTTGTTTCTCGTTAGAAAACTACTGCTGCCAGCAAAGAATCTGCTTTAAGTGTGCATGGGGGTGGTCATCGGAGGAGCACAACTGCTCGGGAGGACCGTAGTATAGCCCATTCAGCAAAGAGAGGAAGAGATCAGACACCCGCACAGATAGCTGCAGATCTTGCCACTACTACAGGTAATCATGTTCCTGCCAGAACCATTTACCATCGGTTGAATGATTTTGGGCTGTATGCATGGAAGCCTGTTAAATACATTCCACTATCTCCACTCCATCGACGAAAGAGATTAGAGTGGTGTAACGAGCATCGTGCTTAGGGCGATTACCAGTGGTCCATGGTAATGTTCTTCGACGAGTCTCGGTTCATTATGCAGAGTGATTCTCGGCCTCATGATCTGGCGTGAAAAGGGAACCCATTACCACCAACAACACATTCGGGAAGTGCAACGTTTTGGTCAAGGAGTCATAGTTTTGGGGGGAGCATCATGCATGATGCCAGAACACCCCTTCACATCTTTGCAGGAGGATCTGTTACAGCATCACGGCATTGCTTCTGGAACACATACATCTTTTCCGTGAAGCAGTTGGTCAAGGCTTTGTGTTCATGGACGAGAATGCCCATCCACGCAAGCCGAACATTGCATCGGATGTTCTTGAGAGTTAGGATATCAAGCGTTTGCAGTAGCCCGCATACTCTCCACATACTCAATTCCATAGAACTTACCTGGGACGCTCTTGGCAGACGTGTGGCACAAAAGAATACCCTTCCCAGAAAGCTGAAGGAACTGACAACTGCGTTACAGGAAGAATGGAACAAGATCCCGACTGCTCTTCCCAACATTCTGATTGGAAGCATACCAAACAGATGCAAAATATGCATTGCGGTTCGAGGAGGCAATACTCACTGATAAAGGTCTCACAATTCAAACCAGTGACAAACAACCAACATTTTTCTTTAGTCGCTCATTGATGGTTCATTGAAACTTTCAATGCCTAAATATGGCATGTAATATTTCAAACGACTTGGAATGAGGTGTCATTTATGATTATAACGTAAAATTAATGATACTTCATAATACCTCTTCTGCTTTTGCCATTATGTTAGTTTCCTTAGTTTGAATTCCATGCCATTTTGTGTTCATGAAGTCACTCTAATACGTCTACTGAAGTTTTGGTAACGTTTATATCATAGGATAGTGATTATTGACAAAAATGTTGCTGTTCCTTAGCAATTGTCAAGCAGTGTATATCTGACGATTTTCGAAATCACAGTTCAAATTTGTAATTTTGTTTATTAACAAAATTTGTTTTCGTTAAAGCAAAAGAAATGTCAGTAATAAATCATAACGAAAAAAAACTGGATGAAGAAAGTTGACATTTAATTAGGATGGCATACAAATGACGACTCTCGAACTTGTCACCTAAATTCCGCAGAGTATGTTGGGCCATATCTTATGCACTCGCTGCTATTTCCTTAAGAAATAGTTCCTTCTGTATTACGTGGCTTGTTGATGAAAAGTTTCTATTTGATGTTCAAAATGTTTAAACCACTTTTTAATGAGATGTGATATAGTTTTTCAAGATGTGAATGGCTGAAAATACAAATAGACAAAGTCCACTTTCAATAAATTGAAGATAAACATCAATTGTGGACCAATACCAAAGTTTAAGATAAATTTTGTTTGAGACACAATGACAAGCATACCTTTATATAAATAACGATTTCTCATTTTTATTAATATAATAGATTTACTCCAAATTACTTATGTTTCTCAGATATTTGACTTGGCCTAATTGTGTTTTCACCCATGCAATTATTTATTCATTTATTTAATTTTCGCACTCCGAGGGAGTAATAACCAGTGGTACAATAATGCATTTAGCGTTATATATAGAACAAATGAGAGTGAAAGGACAAAATAAATGATGACAAAAGAATGAAGTAAAAATTACAACGAGCAAAAGGGAATAATTATACAAAAGTATAACAAGTTGAAACTAAACACTTTTATACTTAATATAATTACTTAAAATGTATTTTTTCTAGATTGAATTAAAATGTGAGGAATTTAAAGTACATTTAAGACGAGAACAAGTGTAAATCTGGGAAAGAACATAGAAGGGTAATTGATTCCATATACCGAAAGTATTATATGGGAAAGATTTTGCCCTAAAATTGGTGAGTCTAGGTAATATAAAAACATAGCGTTGGGATGTACGAAATTCAATAGAGCTATGAAAATAATTAATAATGAAATGGCAAGAATCATCGTTGTTACGAAGAGCATTGACGATGGTTTGAGTTTGCAATAAGCAATAAAATTAAGCAATTTTTATTTTTCAAATTACAAATTTGAACTCTGATTTTGAAAACCACCAGATTCCACTGCCGGTTCTGTAATTCATGTAATATCTTTTATGACGAATATAATATTTCCACCTCTATCCTTTTGATGATGAAGTTTGCAGCTTTTTAAATGTGATCTTTAAATATAATATAAAATATAAAAGTTAATTTGATGCTCATAACTTTAGAAATGCATCTCGAGTATCTCAAGTTATTTATCTAGTTTCTTTTTCTAAAAGATTTTTGGCGTATTCTAATTAATATACAGTGGAGAAAAAAGCAATATAAATTTAACGTTTCCTTTTTTATTTTATGATTTATTAGGAAAAAACACTTAAGTCGAGAAGCTAGTTTGCTACTTCTATATCTTCTTCTACTGTTCATCATCGTTTTTGCTACAGGAATGATTGTCTCGCTCATGTGGCTTTCACCTGCCGAAATATGTACAGTAAAGATTAAATATTTATATTTATTAAAGGTCAAGTAACACGGAATTTTCACTTATTGATTTTATGGTATCATTAGATGCAGTTTGTCTTAATATATTATATGCAATAATTCATTTCCCGAAAATTAACGGTTAAATATGTGAAAATTGGATTTTTAATGTCAATTTCCGAAGATTGCCGAATATCAGCTACGGCGGCCGATAGTTGGCGCTGCATGTAGCCTCAACATCATGAATACTTAGCACGAAGCCTACCATGCATAGTATAATCAGGAATGGATGATGATGTAAGTATGTAATCTCATAAAAATAACAATTAAAATTACAACTTAAATCCTTTTAGAGTATTAATTTTTATTATTTATTAAACTGCATACGAAAGATTTTTTTTTGGTCTTCTCTTCAAAATTCTGCTCACTGAGAGCGAAATAGATGAAGGATAATCTAGATAGAGAAGTCAGCTGAATAATTTATGTATCATTTTTCTTCGTTCTATTTAAGTTGATTGTAACGATATTGGGAATGAGCGTCTGTTTTTAAAAATAATTCCAAACAGATAGAACCATACCATTTGACAACGGACAGACGGTTATGTGCTGCAATTTGAAAATGCAGTATATCTAAGGACAGCTTCGAAGCCAAAGGAATAGAATTTTACCAAACTTTTTCATAAATTTGAAAATACTAATCATAATATCCGCAGAAGTTCGCATAAAAATGGAATTTGCAGTCAATAAATTCTATATTTTTAATTAAATAGTTAATAAATACAACTGAAAAATAAAATAATAATTAACAAATAACAAAATAATGAATAAATAAGTATAATCAAAATAAAACTAAAAATCAAATAAAGAGCTGACGTTTCGGATAGAGCCTATCCTTTATCAAAGCAAAAGTAAAACTCATTTTTTTGTGTCTCGTCCTTTTCTCTTATAAATATCCATATATTTTTAATTATGATATTCAGTCGATTAAATGAAGCGCGCTTACAAAGGCCTTCTCTTAGGTTGATTGTACACCGCTAAAACACTCTTACCCAAAATAATAAACTAATTTCAATTAAAGAAAAATAAAGTATATAAAAATTTTTATCACTTATCATACAGAAGTTTTAGATGCATGTGAATAAAACAAAATAATAATGGGCTCTATGTGTGCGTAAGAGTTGATGGCCGCTAGCAAGAAATCCGCCCATCGCAGAAATGGGCTTCGACGAAGCTCCGATAAAACTTTTACAGTTTTGATATTAATTTTTGTCAATTTTATACCTCCTTTTTTCCTCCTTGTGGATTAGAAGTTTTCACTTTTTAGCAGGATGTTTTCATTTTTTTTACAAGAAAATATTTAGAGAGTTTATATAAAGATATTCGACATCAAACTATTCCCCGTGCCTCCTCCACCCCCTCCCCCCATAATTATTTTTCTTTAACTTTTGTTATGTGCGGGGTCTACTAGATTTATTATTATTTTCGATAAATGGTTTATACGTAATGAAGTTAAAACTGTGCATTTAAATTATTAAGTGGAATGTGTAGATTGTCTTTTTGTCTTCTTGCTTTCTGCATCTTAGGCAATTTTAAGTGAGGAAAAATACACACATTTTTGCCGATTATTGGGAAAGATTCCGATTTAAAAAAGTTTGCCGCTTTTGCAAATTCAATTTAAAAGAGGTATTTCTGCCTTTTTTTTAATGCATTAATTTCGATAAATTAATCTTAAGAAATAAACCGATGCATTTGAAAACTGAACGCGCCTTTGCTGCTGTTGCATTATAAATATATTATTTTTTTCAGTATTTAAAATATCAAATTATATCTTCAAATTTAGAATAAATTGATGGATAATATATTTATGGTCTCGGTTCGCTTAAATTATTTCGATTGCTTGCATGAAAGTGATGAGAGAAACGAGATATTGACTTCCAATTTTACATACATTTAAGTTATACCGATCGCCCCAAAGTATTCATGACGTCAGTTCCAGAAAATTTACGGAGATTACCGAAATAAAATGTTACGGCGCTCCCTTGCAAAAGTCCTCCTAAAATTAATAAAATACAATAATAAATTAAGGAATTGGTTATTAATTACTATACACATATTTTTTTTTCGTTGTCTTCTTTAAAAAGACACCATAAAATCAATAAGTCAAAATCCATGTCACTTGATCTTTAACTTTAGTTGTATTTATATATTTATTGCAAAACGAACAAGGAAATCCATTGAGTAGGCATTTTATTAGCTATCCCGTCGTAGTATAATAAAATCTGTAATTAAGAAACATGCAACCGTAAATCATGTGTCCACAATACAAGAATAGTTAATCGGGAATTGTCATCTCGAATTTTATAGGCGAGAAAGATAAATAAACCCAAATATATGATCGACTTAAAAATTCGATAACATATGATGGTCTTTGTCAGACTAGCTCGTTTCATTACCTATTTTTCCAACTACCAACAAGCTAGGCTTTGTCAAAAACCGTTGCTCTTTCGTACAGGAATGGGTAGCAATGCCCAAACCATTGAACCAAAGATAATACTGTTGCTTACAAAACCTCATCAACGACAGGACCAATGACGGTTGGAGAGGACACTTCAACTAAAGAACAGCAATTCGTGAAGTAATCTACCAATGCAACAGTAGACTGAAAAAGATCATTTCGAAAGGACATTCTGCGCCTGATATCGTGATGTATCGCGTTAAACAGCTGACGACTCCAAAGAGTACCATGCCTTTCAAATCAAAACAATATTTTGAGGCTGCATTGGAACCATAATCATCTTCGCTGGAGTATTACCAACTGCAGAGAAGCCACATGATCTGATAAGTTCTCCTTCATCATGTTCATGCTGTTACGGGTGAGACGTAACCAGCACGAGACGGTGGAATCGTTCGATATACAGGGTTCAAATAATTACCAAGAAAAAGCATATGGATGTATTTTTATTAATTTGCAAAATACATGATTTACATTAGTGGTAATTCTCTATACATTATTAAATGTACAGAGGCGCGCGTTTCCTGCCATCTCATAAGCAGGAACGGCGATTTTCTTTGGCTTGCCTGTTCATAAGATTTGATGGCTCCAGATTTTTTTCTTTTGGAACATCTCAAATCTAAGAATATCCAAGAACACCTGCCAAGAACCAGGAATGAACTAAAGGAGAAAATTCAGCAAGCATTCTACTACATTCCATTGGAACAGTTATATATTATCATGGATGCCTTCGCCTTTTGACTTCAACAATGTGTGCAAACCCAAGGACGCCATCTTACAGACATTGGCTTAAAATATGAACATTTAATAAGGTATATAGTGTTGAGGTAGCAATTCTATCTTCTTTTGGAGAATCTGACATGGCCTGGAACATCATTGTAACAATGTTGTACTTCTATATTCTTTGCAGTCTTCAAATCTTATTTCCATTGAGTATTTATGGGAAGAAATCAAACCTAATGTTTGGATGTGACAACCACTCAGGAATTTGCAGCCTAAAAGTTATCCTTGAAGTATGGGAAGATTTCTCTACAATGGCTTTGAATAACGGTGCTTTCGACTTGTAGAGTCGTACAAGCTGTTATATCCGATCTATTCAGGTTCTTTTAACAGTGCACCTAAAAAATGGCTACTCATTGCATTTACCTGTTTCATAAGAATATCTTAGTAATTAAACTACTGCAATAGTGCAATTCTATGTTAAAATGTTAGATATAACGAATTTTTAAATTTTATCTTTAATAGGACACAAATTATTGGATAAAGGTATGCAAATTACAAATTACTATCAATTACACATGACGACATGTAATAATCCAAAACAGCATAAACTGGTTGCGCAGATGTACAGTTGATCTACTTGTGTCCCTGTCGTTGTGACCATGGCAAGGGAAGAAGAACTACCTGACGCATGGGCATATATTTACGAGGTTGATCAGGAGTTCAACGTTCCGCGAACACGATATATATAAAGAAAAATTGCATAACTTCAGGTAGGCTAGCTACCATTGACAATGCAGTAGCCGATGACGACTGCTCTCTGACTGTAACCACCATCATCTGACAAGAATTGTCCAATCTATCTGACAAGCCACAGCAAATAAATTCACTGCTTTCTTCAATGTTAGCACTTCCAGTCCATATACAGTAGGTCGTTGCGGCTTTTTTAATATCCATGGGTAGAAGAATACCATCAGAGTACACGGCTAATGCAATGACACCGTACTTAGAGCATATCTTGGGCATATGTGGAACTTGGAAGACGTGTTGTGTGGTATGACGAATCACGATTGACTTTAAATGTATTGCAGTGATTTTACTTATAAATTTATTTACTTTTGTCCTTCATCCTGGATGTTTT
Organism: Rhysida immarginata; assembly: GCA_023313115.1. Classification (NCBI taxonomy): domain Eukaryota; kingdom Metazoa; phylum Arthropoda; class Chilopoda; order Scolopendromorpha; family Scolopendridae; genus Rhysida; species Rhysida immarginata. Next base: position 1,529,321 of record JAHWFO010093546.1, read on the forward strand.
TAAAATAATGCATTCTCTTAAGAGCATTTATCACTAAAAAGAACCATCCGAAAATATTAAAATATGTCGCTCTCCTGAAACAAATAAATTTCTTTCAAAATAAACCGCTTAAACGAAAAAACATGACTGGACAAAATGAAAGAAACGAAATGTTGCGATTTTTTATTAATGCTTGCATCACTAGTAACTATAGGCGAATAACATATTTCAATTAGGTGTGAAACTGTGATATACGAGTTCGGATGGTTCCCTTGTAGGATCGCTGTTTCGTTCCCCGTTCAAGCAGATGGAAATAATAATTTATGGATCGAAAAGAGTTAGTTGATTTTAGATTAGTAATTTTTCAGGTTAAAAAGTGTTCAGAGGGGGAAGCAAAATAAATAGAATTTAATGGGTGGTACTTTAAAAGAAAGAACCCCAAAACTTAAGAGTAAACGTGGCTCGTTAAAGAACTTTTATTATGGTTTAAAAATTGCGATATTTATTTATAAAATATAGAAATTCTGTACAAAAGAATGTTCTATACAATATGATTTAATTGAGGAATAGGCATAGCGATCTCAATTACAAAAGAAAATATTTCTCGGAATAAAATAAAGAAATACTTAAATGCACGTTAAATACAGCAAAACACTGTAACGAGAAATAGTAATCGCTACATTGAGCTAAATGAGATTAAATAAAAAAATTGAGACAGACCAATTCCTTATAAAGAAGAAGGAAAATAAATTTCAAAATTCCCATTTAATGTCTAAAGAAAGACTGCGAAATAATAATTAATAATTAATAGGAAATAAGAATTGAAATGTGCAGCATGGCGTCCCTTATGCGCGTTATTGTTGAAATAGCATTAACAGAAATTTCAATATTACCTTATGGGTAAACCCGCAAAACAATGCTGCTCGGTAAAGAATCATGGTTGCCGCGAGAAAGTGAGAAATTCAATAAGAAACTAAACATCGAACGACAGGGTAGGAGTAATTTGCAGAGCATTGGAATGAAATGATAAATGGAAGTTGAACGTCATGCTGCAGGCTAGTAAGGACGTGGAGGACCAGAAGGAGGGACGACTGGTCAAGCCAGAAGCTGGGAGTGGTCTTTCTGAAATAAAAAAAAAACAATAACCACGGAAAGAACATCAACAATAGTGGGACACACATCCTCGTGATCACGAAAATTATTCGCGAGGGACAACTACCTGCAGACAGTGATAATCACGTGGAGATTTTTTAATTAACATTTATTAAAACAATATATACTCAACAATTACTGTCTGCAAAACAAAAAAAACTTAAAGAATAAAAAAATAGAATAATTAATTACAAATAAAATTATATCTATTTTTACATAAAAAATCTGAGTTTTCCCGAACAAAAAGAAACAAAGATGTGCTTTACAAGGCAGGAACTCTTTTATTCCTTATTCCAAAAAAAGCAATAACAGTAAAAGTTCGCCTAATCACCTAATTATGACATAATAAAACGATACCAGAGAGGAGAAACCTCAATCTCAATGCAAGCCGAATAAAATTGTCCATTTTTATTATTCTTCTTCTTTCGTTTGGGCCATCTTTGGACCACGTTAATTCGATTTCAGCCATTTCTGGATTTTAACCCTTTTCCAGTGCTCTTTTAGTCCTTTACTCTGCATTCTGCTCCTTTCCTCTGTCGATGGTGTTTGTAATTGAGGTCTAGTTTTTTCTTAGAAACCCTTCGTGTTCTTTATTCTAGACCTGTAGGTTTCCCTGTTACAGATTTTTCTTTCCTTTATTCCCGTTTCTTCCAGATCCTCTTTTACCTCCTTAAACCAGCACTTTGTAGTTTTTCTGTTCTCAAAAACCTCACTATCTGGTTAGTTAATCTTCCTTGTCCCCCTTTGTAAATGTGTCCGAAAAACACGGCCCTACTTTCCTGGATAGTATCAAATATCTTATCTTTTTTCTGGTTTAGTTGATAGTTTCTATAAGATCCATCTTCCATTTTTGTTTCTGCTAGTTCGAGGTTTTTGGTCATTCCTGTGTTTATGTTCGGATATTCGGCAGCATATAGAGCTTCCAGGCATATAATTGGATGGAAGTATTTCAATTTTGCATTGACAGAGATTTTTTCTTGTTGTAGTCTTCATAGTTAACTTGTATGCCAAGTTAATTTTATTGATCCTCGATTTCAAAGCTTCTTTTTTCTGACAAGTTGCTTTTTATCCGCTCTCCCAGATATTTAAATCTCTCTACTTTCAGGATTCTTTCTTCCTCCAAGATCATCCATCTAGGTGCTGTGCCGATGTTTGTCATTAACTGTGCCTTCTCAAAGGATATCTGGAGGTCTGCCATTCTCACTTGTCTCTGAAGTTGTGCAATCTGGGCCTGTGTTTCTTCCAACGATTTTGATAGAATCACAATATCATTAGCAATGGCCAGACAATCAAATTAAATTCCTCTATTCTTGCTTCCCATTCGTATAACACTTACACTTTGCATTTTTTGGCCTTTATTATTACAGGTAAAAAAACTCTAAATTTAATTTTAATACCAGAATTTGTCTGTAATTTAGAAAATAAAGAAGTTAATTTGTCCAATCGGAAAGATCTGCTTCCAGGTGAATGTTACCATATGCTACCTCATGTACAGGGTATCCAAAAATTGAGCAACGATTTGAAAAATCGCTTAACGAAAAATGGAAGGCGATAGAAATGTACGGTTTGCTGTTTTCTTTATTTACGAACAGTTTCAACATTAGTTAATAAGTTCGTCAATAGATGGCGCTGCTGATGGGGTAAAACTAGAGAGCCTTTGTAATCAGGGAGTGGCCACGGGATTGTAAACTATTATTTGCTTGAAAAATTTTAAGACATTCATTTATGTTACAGCTGTTATTTTATAGTTGACTTTTTTAATACAAATATATCAAAAATAATTATGCATTGCTGGTTTCAGCAATATTTTATGTCAGTAAAAACAACATCTCCATTTAATTTAAAAAAATTTTTTATTAACAAAACAAATTTTTAATAAACATTTGGCGTATATTAATGACAAGTAAATTTTCAACATGCATTTGCTTCTGAATTTTAGAATAAACATATATAAAAGAAAAGGAAATAATTTCTAATGAATATGCAAGAATTTGAATAAAAATAAATTTTATAAATTTTTAGCTTTTGGTAATTAATTATTGATGGAAAAGAACAAATTTAATAACTTCAAATTTTAAAATTCATCAAGATATCAATATATTATTCAACATACTATGAATTGACGTTACCTCGAATAATAAATATTGATATGGTCAAGACAATTTTCAGTGATATTTTTACTAATTTCAATGTGCCGATTTCAAATTTTAAAACCGTTTTTTGCTATCACGAAAGGTTTATTCGCTAAACGATACTCTCACTTCAGTTTTATTTATTTATTTATTTATTTATTTATTTATTTATTTATTACTTAAGTATATTACATCCGAGCTCGTCTAAGACCAGTATGGTATTACACCGACAAGTTAGGTCTTAGGGGCTCCATCATTCAAATTACAAACGTGATGTAGCAGAATGAATACAGAATGAAATTTTTAAAAAATAAATAAAAAAAAAAAAAACATGATAAATATGGGTTAATGTCAATTTTTTGAAGTGAAGGGTTGTCTAATTTAATGAATACATAATATATATAAAGTTGGAAATTATTAAGTAGATAAATTTAATTATCAACAAAAATTATCAAAATATATATATAAGAAATTTACTATCTCATTAATACATTGGCAAAGAATAAAGTTATATAAGGTTAAGAATTAGAGGGAAGAGGAGTGGCTGGATGTATTTAGAAAGGGCTTTAACTTTCTTTTAAATGAGGCAGGGGTTGGAGCTTGCTGCAGATGTTCAGGTAAACGGGCCCACCAATTTATACCAGCAACAGAAACACAGTTGCTATGATAATTTCGACGGGTTAATGGGCATCTTATTGAGGAGGCAAATCGGGTAGGGTAATTGTGAAAATCTTGTTGATGAAGTATTATTGGAGGATTAGATACAATTAAATGTCCATTAATAATTTTAAATATAAACGTTAGTAATTGTTGGATATATATTTGAGAAATAGTTAATATTTTATAGTATTCAAAGTAGGGCGATACATGAGAACGTGTTGGGAGCTTCAGAAGAATTCTAAGAAACCTTTTTTGAATGCGTAGGATTTTTATTAAGTTAAATTTAGAGGTAGAGCCCCAGAACTGAATTCCATAGCAGATAGTTGAATGTATCAGTGTACTGTATAATAGTAATAATATTCTAGATGGAAGATAGTGATGCTGCGAGATTATGCCAAGTCGTTTACTAAGAGTCTTAGATAATTCTTTTACGTGATTGTTCCATGATAAATCCGGGGACATATGCAATCCTAAGAATTTAAAAGTTTCAGTATAGGATAGAGGTTGAGAATTGTAGTAAATGGGTAATTCACGAGGTACAGATTGTTTATTCCGTTGTGCAAAAATCATGAATTTAGTTTTATTAAGGTTAAGAGATAATTGATTTAATTGGATCCAATTACTTAAAATAATCAGGGATTGATTGATAGAAGTTTGTAGATTCGCAATTGTACTATCAGCATAAGAGAGAGTAACATCATCAGCATAAAAGATAGTGAAAGAGGGCGAAAGAGCATGTGATAGGTCATTTATAAAAAGGCTGAAAAGCAGCGGAGATAGTATTGATCCTTGGGGAACACCTAGGTTACGTACTAAAGTTCTGGAGGTTATATTTCCTAAAGTTAAAGTATACTGGCGATCGGTTAAAAATTCAGTTAGCCAGTTTAGTGGGGGACCCCGTATGTTATAGAAGTTGGAAAGTTTATAAATCAGGAGGTTTATTGGGACAGAATCAAAGGCTTTTGAGAAGTCCAGGAATATAGAAATTACATGCCTGTTTTCGGTCATATTCATTGTTATATATTCCATTAATTCATAAATAGCAGTGTCGGTACCACGTTTTGGTGTAAAGCCATGTTGTGCCGAGGAGATTAATTTTTTACTAAACACATAGTTAGATAAACGACTAAAATAGAGTTTTTCGAAAATTTTAGAGAATACAGGAACAATTGAGATGGGTCGATAGTTACCAAATTCCGTTGAATTTCCTTGTTTAAATATAGGGATAATCTTAGCACGTCTAAGACTCTTAGGAAAGGTTCCACAAACAATAGAGGTGTTAAAAATGTGAGACAGGGGAGTTGCTAAGCTAGAGGCTACTGATTTTATTATATCTGCTCGAAATCCGAGGGGGTCAGTAGTAACCGAAGGTTTTAGTTGATGTATAATTTTTATAATTTCTTCGGGGGAGGTTGGTGAGATAAAAAAGGAAAGAGGAACAGAGGAAGTAACATACGGGTAGTGTAATATTAAGTTGGGTTCATTCCTAGTGGAAGGTAATAGTGTTTCCAGAAACTCCGTTAACAAAGTTGGGGTAATTACAGTAGGGTCAGAAAAAGGAATAGTTGGTGAGCGAGAGCCATGAATTAATCGGTTGATTGCTCTCCATCTATGTTTACAGTTTGAAATATTATGAAAGAGACGATCAAAATAAACTTGTTTAGTTGATTTGATAATATTGCGTGTAAAATTTGAGAAGGATCGAAATCTAGCCTTCGTTCGCTGACACGGGTTATGACGAAATTTTTTGTATAAAGCATTTTTATGTGTGATTAGATTGAATACATAATCATTCATCCAAGGTTTTTTAAAAGGTTGATTGATTCTAGAGGACGTGGAAATAAAAGGGAAATATCGATTTAAACCGGTTAAAATTTGTTCTATAAACTTATCCATTAGGATATCAGCATTGCTGAGATTTTCAAAAATAGCTGACCAGTCAGATAATTCGAGGAATGAATGGAAAATAGCTAATCTAAAAGGAGTGATTAACCTATGTTTACTTGTAGGGAATGATGGTTTAGAAACTGTTAGGGGAGCATAGATGAAAAAAATAGGGAAATGGTCTGAGATGGACAAGTCAATACAGCCACTTAAGCAATTATCAGTATGGGTAGCAAAACATTGATCGATGGCAGAATATGTATTATGAGCTGGGGAGTAATGGGTAAAAAAAGAAATTGTATGGGAGAGTCCAGAACTGGACATTAAATCTAAAAGATTATTTAAACTAGGAGAAGATTTGGAAAAATCAATATTAAAGTCACCCATAATAATTAGTTTTTTATTTGTCAAAGTAAGGTCTAGAAGCATTGAAGAAATGTAATCTAAAAAAATTGGGAAGTGACCAGATGGAGGACGGTAAACTGTACTGAAAATGAGATTGTTGTTAATAATGGCCGACAAAATCTCATAATCAGGGGTAATTTCTGTATAATTAGTGCAGAGGGTGTAATGTATTGAATTTGCGATAAACAGCGCAATACCTCCTCCTTTTTTTGTGCGGCGATGGATGGCTATAGAAGTATAATCATCTATAGCGGGGATTTCATAGTTAGAATTCGTCCAGGTCTCCGTTAAAGCAATTATATGGGGAGGGATTTTAAGAAGGGATAAAGACAGGAGAAAGGGGGTAAAATTCGTCTTAATACTTCGGATGTTCAGACAGTAAGAAAATAAGGGAGTTTTAATTAGATCAGAATAGCGATTGGAATAAAGGGTGTTGAAGTTGTTAAGTGAAATTGGATAATTATAAGTTGTCGTAGTAGCAGTTTGCTGACAGGTAACAAAAGAGACTATATTGGAATTAAAAAGAGTTGATGGGGAGCCGGGGGCTGACGTGGTTGTGAGTGGGGAATTAGTGAAGATTGAGGTAGATGGTAGTAGGAAGAATAGAAGTAGTAAATCAAAATTTCGGGAGACGTGATTATTATACAGTTATTAGCGTAAACCGGGGTACGTAAAAGTAAAAAATAATACAAACTAACAGAATAATCTCCGAGTAACGGTTACAGGTTGGGAGAAAATGAATTGTTACCTAAACGTTGAAGATCAGTTGAATTCTGTATGATGATAATTTTCCCTGTTGGAACTTTCGTGAGAATTCTCCCATTAGAAGCCCAGACATTACACAGGCCTACAAGGGTTTATTTTCATGAAAATTTTCAGTGATTTTTACTAATTTCAACGTGCTCAATTCAAATTTTATAAACGTTATAAACCCAACCAAACCAAAAATTCCCGAATGCAGGAGATGACTTTCCCTATATAACAGACTGTTTTGCAGGTATGCTGTACAGTTGGTAGACAGGAGCCACTGTCTCTCAACCTGTTTGCTTCAATTAATGGATGCTCCCAGTCGTTACGAATCCCGCTATTTATTTTCATAAATGCAAATACGCGGATAAGAGAGTGAAATAAAAATCTAAAGTAAAAAATACTAGAAGTTTTATATATAAAACCTACGGTATATGGTATTAAGCTTATACCAGTATGGTAACAGTTTAAAAACATTTATTGCGTTAAAACAAACAATTGAAATACAGTATGCAAGAACGAGCAGAGATGGATCTCCTTTGGTGTAACCTACATGTACTGTTTCCTTTGGGAATGTAAAAATAAAATAAATACATTTGTGAAACTTTGCCACTATATAAAACTGATTTTGTGTAATTTATTTCAGCACATGGTTTATTTTTAGTGGTTGCCAAACATTATTCCTGCTGTCATAGGTTAGGCTTTCCCTGCATACAGAAAGGGTAGTTCGGGAACTTTTGAAACACACGGTATAGTACTGCTGTAGAACTTCCAAAACAGAGGTTTGCCAAAACATAGTGACTCTTCTACTCATGGCCACTCTCTGGTTATAAAGGGTCTGTAGGTAAAACTATAAAACACTTATTTCAAAATAACCACCATTTGCAGCAAAAACGTGGTGCAGCCTGAGAATAGAATTTGCAAATGCTTGTGCAAAAATTTTGGTTGTAGTGGTCTGACATGCAGCAGAGATGTTTGTTCCAGCTCACCTATGTTTGTATATTTTAGCAACGCCATTTGTTGGAGAACGTTTTTTATTAAAAGATTTTTCAAATTGTCGCTCATTTTTGGGACACCCTGTTAGTATCCATGACATGAAACACCTTCACTACAGGAAGCCAAACTTATCATTTTTCAAAAGGAATATATAAAATAAAAACAAATTAGGTACTCACTTACACTTTAAAAGTGCAGCAAATAGTAAAAAATATAATTTATAAAAACAGTAGGTGTAGTGGCGGGTTTATTTTATTATGTAATATTTTCTTTTTAAAATTTACACTTCGTAACACTGAAAATGCAACACCATGAACGATTGGGCAGAGAAATACGCAAATTGCAGGGTTGACCCAGCTGACATATTAAAGTAATAAATGCAAATTACGTACCATTTCCGCGCATTTTGAATGCGATATAAGAGAAGAAATTTGCATAATTTACAATACTTCTGCTACTTTGTCTTATACAGAAATCGTCTTTCATTTTTTTCTGGTTGCTGAGGAAACCTTTAGCTGCAAAGAAAGCCAGGACGTCAGAAAACTAAGGCAGTTCCAGCAGACAAACGAGTTATCGAGGGGTATTGACTCAGAGGGGCAGGTTAGTCTTTTCATCACATCGCAGCAGACCGCAACCTACACGCGTCCGCAGTGCATTGGCTATGGCGAAGATGGATGGAACAAAGAATTTGGTATGTTTGAGAGGTTCCTGTACAGCCAAAGCTGCGTCAGAAGTGTGGATAGATGCCTCTACCGGCAAGCTTTGACAAACCCCTTCAGGCCACTTTAGTCGACCTTTTGCAGCACGTTCAGGACGCCCTAATTAGTACCATATTGTCCAGGATCATTATTCGTCGATTGGTCAGTGGTGGCTTGCACTATTATCAGCCATCAAGAAGACTGCCATTGATCTCATGTCACAGACGCTTTCGTTTGCAATGGTGTCGAGAAAGAGTCACGTGGACAGTAGAATGATGCAGGGTGGTGTTCTCAGATAGCTCACGCTTCTGTTTCAGCAATGACAGTCGCCATGTAAGGGTTTGGTGCCAATTGGCCACAGGTCCGATGCTACCGCTACTGTGGAACAGCACACCATGCAACAACACAGCATCTTGGTTAGCAGCGCAATCTTATACAATAGCAGGTCACCTCGGGTCCTTTGACATCCCAACGTTAGGTGAATGAGTTGCTGGGTCCGGTGAAACTACCCTTCCTTCAGCGAGTGCCCAATGCCATTTGTCAGCAGAATAAAGCCCGATCGCATAAGCCAACATGTAAAATTAGGTAAAATTAAAATGTTCCCAGGAGATTTGTGCCCAGCAGTCTTCCCTATTCTCAGTCCAATCGAACACGTCTGTAAAGCAATTTGATGTCGCTTGCATGCACTGCTGCAATTATGAAGACGAACGTTGGCAAATAGTTGAGAGATAATAGACGCCCATCCCTCAGGACACAAACAGCACACTCATTGAATCTGTACCTAGATGTATCGTTACCTGTATCGCCCCCCACGGTGGTCCTACAATCTACTGATCACACGATGCTGGCACTCAGTGTATAGGTGTATTATGTTATAATAAACATCACATATTACGACCGATAGGTACTTATGTTTCCACAATGTACATCCGTCTGTCCGTCTGTCTGTTGGTGCTCTAGGTTGAAAAATTTCCGACTACTTTTTTCACAATGGCCTGTGCACTGATCAATGTTGGAAGACCTCTTTCCGTTAGTTAGGCTTTTTGCCTATTTCAGTGTATTTCATGTGGAATTAATTCCAGAAGGGTGATAATCGTGTAAGCACTGCTTGCATCCCACCCGAACATATTTACACTTTACTCTTCGATTGTCGATTGTCAATGCTGTTCTCTTTGGCATGCCATAGCTAATGCAAAGAAACCGTTTGTGAATTAAGTGAAGACATGTGATGGTCTTTCTTTGCAGTCAAAATCAGTCAAAATGGTTCAGTGATACGTGGTTTAGTGGCACATTTATGGTCCATTAGAAGCTTTCAATGTTACGATGTAGCATATTTTCTATCAAACAGCTTTGAATAACATGCCATGTTTGATTATAAGGTAAAATTAATGATAGTCCTGTTTGGGTCATAGGTACATTGTTAATAGAACCATGATTGTCTATTGGAACTTAAAATCCTAGGCTATGGCATGCTATATATCAAACAGTTTGGAATGACGTGTCATGAAATAATATAATATTATTGGTAATCAAAATTGATTCAAAGGTACATGGTTTAGTGTTATCATTATGGTCCATTGGAACTTTCATTGCTAGGCTATAGCATATACAAAACAGCTTGAATGACGAGTTATGAATGAATATAACGTAAAATTAATGATAGACCAAACTGATTCAAAGGTACATGCTTTAATGGAACCATGATGGTCTTTTTGGACTTTCAATGCTAGGTTATGGCATGTAATATATAAAACAGCTTAGAATGTCGTGCAATGAATGAATATAGCGTACAATTAATGATAGTCGAAATTGGATCAAAGGTACGTGGTTAATGGAACCATGATGGTCTATTGGAACTGTCAATCCTAGGCTATGGCATGCAATATATCAAACAGTTTGGAATGACGTGCATGAATTCATATAATATTATTGGTAATCAAAATTGATCGAAAGGTACATGGTTTAGTGTTAACATTATGGTCCATTGGAACTTTCATTGCTAGGCTCTGGCATGTAATATATATCAAACAATATGGAAGGACGTATCATCAATTAATATAACAAGAAATTAATGATAGCCGAAATTGTTTCAATGATAAGTATTTTAATTATACCATTATGGTACCATTGGAAACTTTCAATGCTAAGATATCACATGTAATTACTGTTGCGTGCCAAAAGAAACGGAAGCTCTACTTACCCAATTAACATTAAATTTTTTTTGAGGCTTGAAGTCTGTCACCACCTCATTAGCCCCTCATCGCTTACGGTTAGCATCGTGGTTTTTTATCGACTAATATGGAGCCACACTTGTTCCGTAGATTCCCTCACATGAAAAAATATTTTGTTCTCACCTTCTTGCCTGGCCAGGCTATTAATGAGATCGATTATATTAATTAATATTACGGAATCAATTTTGCGAATCAGGCGGTTATATACATGGGTCTATTTACTTAACGTAATAACTTTTTATATGTTTTGGATTCTCAAAAAATCAGGGTGCGTTTCAGATTGTCCCTTTCTGTTGCTAAAGAATAAGAGTTTCAATTAATAATTTATCAGTTTATAATATATCGTTTCATGCATAAATTTCTTACTGGTTCTTTTTTTCCTTAAGATTGAAAAATTAATTGCGGTTACCCATTTGCTATCGCTTAAACATTTATCAGCTAGAGGTAAATAATTGCCATTCTTGTGTGAAAATCGGATTTCCATATGAAAAAGGTAAAGAAAGGAGAAAAGAAATTATTATTTAATGAAAAATTAAGAATTTGGAATATGTTTCAAGCGGTTTAAACTTCTAGGTTGAATTGTTTTAAAAGAAGAAAATATTGGCTTGTGCACCACAATCAAGTTTTAAGTCTTGGAAGCCTTTGTCGAGAGGTTTCTGTTATATATGACGTAATATGTATCCGATTGGTTTCAACCAGTATGAGTGCAAACTGTCAATAAATAGTTTTAGTTTCGATGTTAAGCTAAATCATCGTTGAGCCTATAATACATATAACATGGTGTAAGAGGTTAACAATTCCTAATGTTTTGATAATGAATGGATACAAATAAGGTGTCTTTTGTAATAAATTTGGCGACATTTTTGTGAAAATTGTGCGACGAGAAAATACTATACCTGCTCATCGCTGGAAGGAAACCACACAAACTGTGAGTAATGGCAATCAATATTAGGCCTATAGATCCTTTTGAATCAGGTTTTAACCCAGTAGAGAGATGGACAAATTGGAAAAATGACTATAAGATGCCTTATAGTATACAAGCAAGTCAGATGAAGTCCGTAAATCATTGCTATTAGATTCTTGTGGAGAAGAATTAAAGAAAATATATAGATGCTTTGTGTTTGATGAGACAACTCCCGAGAATTTTGACAATATTATGGCTGTCACGGAATTCCATTGCTAACAGGAATTCCGATGACATCAGTGTTAGCTTTGGCTCTCGAGTGTTCGTCCATTCAAGCAGGAAGGCGAGGCGACGCATTCATCGACGTCATTGCCATGAGCACGCAAGGACCATTCAGGGCGAGCAGCGGGATTTTCGAGCTGACGACGTGAGCGAGAGAGATCGTGGCCAGTACAAGAAAGGACCGGCATGGACAGGTTGAGAGAAGAGGAATGCAACGATGGATGGTTTCAATGCCGAAACCATTGGAAATGGCAGGATTCCGACTTGGCATAGAGAGGAGACTACGGGTATCGACATAGCTAATTTCCCCATGAGGCCTGCCAGGAACGAGGAGCTGGGAAACTCGACGTGCGAGAATGGAGATGGAAACTCCGTTATCGCGAAGCCGTCACGTTGCCTACGTGGCAGAGGGAGCTCCATGGAAAGGCCGTCTCGACAAGTCTCGGATGGAATTGCTGTCACTCGACGGATTGCTGCTCAAGGACTGGACAATCTGGTAAGCGTGAAATTCCAGATATTTTTAGGCACTAATGTCGCCCCAACAGTGTTACCTGAATTGAAGGCCTATCACCTTAATTACGTCTTGGTAGTACGGGGTTTCTGGCCGTTAGGCTTACGAGCGTACATGGAAGACGGGTTAGGCTTCGTGCTTGTTAACTCCATTTTATTGCTATTACCTACTGCTATTTTTACGAGGCCTACAGGAATTAGGCCTCCTCTCCTTTAAAGGAAGGTTAATGACGTCGCCGTTTGCGTTTCGTCGAATTTTGAATTTTATTGGAAGAAGGCTTATCCTGCCGATTTAGAGGAGCCATTCTAAGGCTTCATATTTATGCCAGTAATTATGCTTATGATTTACTGACTTATTCGTTTAAAGTGTCATCCCCATTTTCGTCTACGTCATCTTAATTAGTGCCCCATCCTAGTTAAGTGATACTCGAGCGTTGGCTCATGTGTTTTCCCCAAGCTCTGCTTAGATTGAGTGGTAATCAGAAAAATGTGCTACGAGTTGCAAGAGTGAATATTTGGTCATAATTGTTCAGTGCTTTCGGCTGAGACGTGAATTGTGAATCATTTTGGCTCGACGATCAGTGTTGGGGGCTTCAGTGCGTTTTGTGATATAAATTATCACGCCACTAAGGATCTGTGCAAGGATCTACCTTTGGGGTTTGATTAATATTTTACTGATTACTCTTTGATACTTCGGAAATAAGGAGTTCTCCTGTTTTACTCAATTAATGGCTCAGATATACATGTAATTAATGGTTCTCCTGTATATGTGTGTTGTGAATTAAGTGAATACGTTTTATGTTCAAGTTAATTGAATTGCTCAACTAATTATTTCATATAGTTTATTGCGAGTTAGTTGCAAGAGTTCCCTCTTTAGAGTTAATTCAGCAGATTGTCTTATTTATTTCTTGTTACATTGATTTAATTACCAAATAAGGATTTTACAAATGTGATTATTAGGACTTGCTTAACTGGACTGACTTTGATTGTGCAATTTATTGTAAATAAGGAAAGTGTCTGATATGCTTAAGGGGCATATTCGAATAGTATAAGTAATGACTCTTATTATCTTAGTCTACAAAGGTAATTCTGCTCACGGCTATTAAGCTATTGTTGGTGTCTCATAGTACTATTACGAGGGACGTTACTACTGTATTAGTGACTCTCATTTTTGACTCTTTTTATTTGGCTATACCGAACAATTGGTTATCCTAACAAGCTTTTAGGATTTTCTATTTCCTTATTAAGATTTGGTCGTTTCAAATACGTTTGAATGCCGGTAAGGAAATACTTGCGTTTATTAGGTAATTTTGTTGAGTACAGAATTTGTAGATGTATTGATGTTTATCTACTCTAATTGCTTACCGCATGAAATTAATGTTGGGACTTATAATTGAGGAATGGGTATGATTTATGCAATTTGTTTACCCGTTCTATTGTGTGCAGCTATTTGCATAATTATTGATATCTCATTACTTAGCTAAATTAAGAGTTTTTAGCTTTAAGATTTTGATATTTCTAATCATATTTTTGCTTATTTGTTCAGCTTCATTTAATAAATCCATTTCAACTTTATTCCCTTCACTGTTGCGTGTAATGTTATTTCCACTGCGCCTATCTTCTGCATATTTAGATAAATATACATTACAATGGATAAATATGATGCATATTTCACTACTTATAAAAATGTAACGTATACTTCTTTTGTTTTTCATAGCATATATCAAAACATTTGATAGTTTTCTAAGCGAAGTTTTGACCCAGGCAGAGGAATGCAACTTTGAAGATACGACAGAGACGCATAAAAACAGAACAATTAAAGATAAAATAATTAGCGGACTCTCAGATCAGGCATTGAGAGAAAGGCTTCTAAGACAAGGACAGATAAAATTAGAAGAGGTAATCAAGCAATGCAAAACTACTGAAGTTTCAAAGAGATACGGCAGAGAAATGAACAGAGACAATAAACCAGTTGATCCCACAAGTAAATCTTTTCGTTACAAAAGCAAAAATAAGAATATAAATGTGAAGCCTGGACTAAATAGAGATACAAACACAATAAACTCAAAGAAAATTTGTCAAAAATGTGGCAGAACGCACAATTATGGAGTGCCCAGCATTTGGTGTTAAATGTAGAGGCTGTGGAAGCCTTAATCATTTTATAAAAATGTGCAAATCTAAACAGAAGACACAAGGAAAGAAATTTTATAAGCGAAAACAAATAAATGAATTCCACAGTTAGTCAAGTGATGATGACAGTTTTATTATATCAGAAATTGAATAGAAGACAGATACATATCATAATGATGCATGGTATGGTCCAATTTTAATTAATGGAAATATGGAAAATTTAAAACTTGATTGTGGTGCACAAGCCAATATTTTATCAAAGCAAGTTGTGATAAAATGGGATAGACAACCACAAATAATGCACTCAAATGCAAGAATTTATACATATACTGGATAGAAGATACCAATTTTATGAAAAATAGAATGTAAATGCAAATATAAGAATATGGTACAATATTTAACTTTTTACGTGATACATGAAGCCAGAACACCAGTGTTAGGTGCAGAAGCATGTGAAGATTTGGGATTGAACCTAACCTAAACGCCTATATGAAGTTATAG
>JAHWFO010093546.1:1544541-1559445 GCA_023313115.1 Rhysida immarginata
TTCGAAACTAAGTCATCTTTTTATTATTTGTTTTGACTCCCCTAATGATGGGTATGGGTTTTTTTTTGGGGGGGGGGGGGGGGCCCATTTCCCATTTTGTGGGGGGGGGGGGTTTTTTTGGTTTGTTTTCAACACCCCCCCCCCCCCCCCTAAGGTCTGGTTTTCCAGCAAGTATGTCGGCATGCGAATTCCTAAAGGTTCTTGTCCCGGAACTTGTGCGGGGTTTTCTTTGCGAAGTTTTTTAAGGGAATGAGACACCTTTTTACGTTTGGGTTGTGTTTTTTTACAGGCCCCACCGTTTCTTTATTTACCCCTCTGTAAATTTTTTACAGTTGTTATGACTTCCACCTTCGAAGGGTATTCCTTGAAAAGGCCTGTGGTGCCGGTAGGAATTCGAGATTGGGAAACATTACACAGTGTGGGTTTTTCAGCAAGTGAATTTTCTTAAGCAATTTTTCTCTTGCGTTTTTTCGTGGGTTTCGGTAAATTTATTCATGGGCATCATTGGAGTCATGAACTAGCGCATGCGCATTTTTCGCGGATATGGTGACCACCATATGCGAAAACAATATACATTTTTAAGTGATGGAAATTTTGTTTGAATTCAATTCTTTTGGATAATTTTCAACTATCAGGGGCTTATTGTTTTCTGACGCCTCAGGAATTGTAAATGGGAAGACTAGCATTGTGAATCCATAAAGGCGTTTTTATTTCGCTTCATCACACGCCATTTGTTGACTCCGGCTTCGTTATCTTAACATATGTGCTGTGATAGTCTGATCACGTGATCACATGACTTACAGCCATAACTGCTATCACATGTGCTAATCATCGCTGGTGAGATCAAGTGAATAGAAGCGACTTGACCAAAAACAATTGAAATGAAGCGATTTATCATATCTACATCAAGGTAAAAAATGACGGGAAAAATACAATTGGACTGATGAAATGGTAACATGGCAAGCCGCCTAAACTAGAGAATCCCAGGAATCCCAACAAACAATAGAAAATTAATTTAAATTTAAAACTAAAATATAAAATATTGAATAATAAACCACGACCATGTTGAGTTAAGGAACTTTTATATTTATAAAAAGTCTTATAAAATAACTTAACTTAAAAATAATTAAATTTCCATTAAAACTTATTGTTATTCTAATTTCACATTTTTACTAGGAGGAACAGCTATATCACATATTCGGATCTTGGGAAAAATTTAAAAAAGGCAATATTATAAAAAAACAAATATTATCTATATACAGGGTTACAGGAAAAGTCGACCTAGATAATTAAAGACGTTACTATTTAGATCGTTGCAGATAGATTTGACCCTATAACCTAAAATCCAAAAGTTAACCACTTTCTAGATATGTGACTTTCTAACTAAAAGAAAAAATATAACTTTTTGCTCTAATTTCAACTTTTTTTAATTTCTAGAATCAAGGGTCCAATTTTTTGCTATTTTTACGTAGGGGGCATGCCAGTTTATAAAAATAAATAATAAAACTTGAAACAACTTGCATGCAGATGTTTTCATTATGTGTTCCCAAATTTGAAATACGTTAATTAAAAAAAATTCTATGGAAGTTATCCTGCAAATTATTTAAATAACTTCTACGTCTTTTAAATATCTCAAAATGTATAGTACTCTGAGTTAATTAAGCAAATCAACACAAAATAACATAGAAACCGGTACCAGACCGCAAAGAGTAAATGTTTATTTAAAAGTCACATATCTAGAAAACGGTTAACTTTTGGATAGTAGGTTATTGGGTCAAATCTATCGGCAAGCACCTAAATAATAACGTCCTTAAATATCTATTTCGGCTTTTCCTGTAACCCTGTATATAAAGAAGAATGTTTGTGGGTGGGTTTGTATTTAATATAAATCTACAGTTTTATTCCGATCGCGTTGAAATTTTGTATACTGGACCTTCAAAGCATGAGTGAGGTCGCTGTCTACTTCAGATTACAAAACAATAATAATTATCAATAGTAAATCGATATTCATAATGATGGCAAGCCATATTAATAAGAAATATCTCATGACCAAGAACGCAAGGCAAAGTTTGTGCAATATAGATAAGGCTCAATTTGTACAATGCATGGATTTTCTGTTATTCAGGTTTTTCTTTCAGAATTGAGAGTTCTTAGTACTCAAAAATTTCTTGAAAATATTTAAGAATGATCAGTAACTAGAGATAATGGAGAGTTAGCAGACTTTTGAGAAAGAGTGGAAAGACCACAGAGGAAGCAGTCCTTTAGCTCCATGCTGTATTGAGCAAATGGTAAGCATGTCAATAGAAGAATCTGCGACCACTAGACTACACAAAGTGATGAATGACCAGGTTTCGCTTCAAGACATGAAGAGTTTTAGGGGGCAGCTAAAACAGAAAACATCTAAACAACGGGCAGTGGAAACATTTAAACTATGGGAGTTAAGAAAAGAGCAAGAGGGTATATGGGCTTCTAAGTAAAGGGCAAAAATCGGGGTCCAAAGTATCCAGTGATGTTCCCCGGTGATGAAGATGGACATTGTTTTAATCTGAGGCAAGTCAAGAACAGTTTAGATAAAGTCCCGGTATATCACCTAGAATTCCTGTTTATCGGATTTTTCGTAAAATATATAGTCCCTTCGCTCTCTGTTGTATTGATTGATTTATTATTTAACCAATTTAGAGTTATAATTTAACGTTTTTAGATTGTTCTGTTTACCTAAAAGTGTAATTATCCCTGGCAACGCCGGGTCCTCTGCTAGTTGTTCATAAATAACCACCCTGTACCAAGCGAAACTCGGAGGAAAAGGTGGTTCATAAACATTGTATACGCAATCAGTTTTTTTGCAATTTCCGCATTTCTGAATTTGGGGCTGCTAGAGCTAGTGTTGAGCATGAAAGAGCAGCAATCACATCATACATATCGCTCGCTTTAGCTCGCCTAACATTTTTGTTCAACGAGGAAATATTCTTTTTTTTCGTTCTAGTACAGTTTGCACTAGGGATGTGAATTTGCCGCGGCCCTTACGACGAACATGCATTGTCATTGATAAGATGCTGTTGGGGAAAATTGCAGGGCTGTTGGTGATCAGGAATTGGGTGAAATATTTATAGTAAAATTTGCACGAACACACAAAGAAGTGAAGTTAAATAAAAGTGTGTTTATGTGCTTATTAAATTTCTGAGGTTGTAAATTACTAGAATTTTGAGTAACTCATATTTTATTATTCTTTAAGGATCGCTTGCTAGACTTTAGCAAGTCAACTAAACCCGTCAACCACAATTAATTAATTCTTGATGATTTCGCTTGTAGCAGCCACATCTAAATAATTGATGTTGATGGATGCCTTGCAGTATATAGTGGAAAAGAAATCACACAGAATTCCGACTGGTTTCGCCATTTACTCTTGGCTTTTTAATACGATGTTATAAAAAGTGATTGATTGGTTAGATACCATTTAACCCACTTATGCCTAGCATCGTACATGCAGGACGCTACTATTTTTTAACGAAAAAACCGTTAACGATCAAGAGATGGTGCCACCTGTTTTGAAATGTAGAGGGGTTGCGCAATACTATAGAAAATATCAGGTTTCGTTTCTGCCTTTTTTGTGCAGCGAAATAATTCCAAGCATGTGCAGAATTATGAAATTTTGAACTAAGAGCTATGGCTTCAACTTCGCGGTGAGTAAAGCTGTATGTCATTAGTTATAAAAATTGAAACACGGCTGGGACAGAATGTTATATACCTGTAATTTATCCTCCAGTCATGCTTATAATTATACACGACTTTTTAGGCCTAATAGACCCTTGCGAACTTGTCTGTCCTACATGTAGGACGCAAGGCGCGTGGGGTACGTAAGTAAGCTTTTGCTGCGTTTTGCAATACTGTGATTATTATTTCTTCAGTAGCATAACAACTAGGAATTTTTGAAAGCCTTCTCGATATCCACAAAGACTAACTGAACTGTTGGATCGTTTAGAAGATTCAGACCTATCACTGTGTGATAATGTGGATTTCGATGTCGATCCTCCTGATACTGCTGATGCCAACATAACTGATGAAGATTCTGGGGAAAAGGATGCTGGAGGAAATGTTCAAAATTTGCCTGGTAGTCTCCTTCGTTCAGAAGTTCAGCTAATAACTCAGATAAACAACGACAGTTCCAGTGATGAAGAAATATCAGATCACCCCAGGAAAAAGAAAAAAATTGAGAAACAAGCAAAGCGTAAATGGTCGAAAAGGGATCTCAACCCAAAGTATCCAGATTGGTCATATATGGATGGAAAGTTTGAACAGCTAGCAGAAATGAACCTGAATCCTGTTGGGTATTTTGAGTTGTTTTTCCATGATGAACTTTTGCAACTGATTGCAGATGAAACCAACAGATATGCCTCCCAACACAACAGGAACCTTGAAGTGACTGTTAAAGAATAAAATGTACCATTGGTGTGCTGTTAATAAGTGGTTACGTAGGATTATCAAGACGAAGAATGTTCTTGGAACCATCTAGTGATACGCGATGTCAAGCTATTTACAATGCTTTGCGACGAGACAGATTGAGGCAATATTCACAAACCTGCACTTTGCAGACAATATGTCTCTAGATTCCGATGACAAATTTGCAAAATTGAGACCATTGATAAAATCCCTCAATGATTCCTTTTTTGAGCATGCACCAATTGAAGAGTATTATTGTTTTGACGAATCTATGTGCAAGTATTTTTGCAAACATGGTTGTAAACAGTTCATCCGTGGCAAGCCAATTCGGTTGGTTTCAAGGTATGGTTTGGGACAACATTATTAGGATATGTGGTCTGGTTTGATCCATATCAAGGAAACAAGGGAAAAGAAAGAGCTGTCTCTGATTTGGGACTAAGTGGAAGTTTTGATTTTGATAAAAAATAGCAGAAAAAGGTTCTTTGCCTTTCCACGTCTGCTTTGATAACTATTTCTCAAGTATAAAGCTACTATCTGAACTGAAGAAACTTGGAATGAAAGGTACAGGGAACTATTCTTGAAAATAAAACTAAAAACTGTCCACTAGATTTGCTAATGAAATGAAGAAAAATCAAGGGGATATTATGATTACAAAGTAAATGAGAAAGAAGAAATTATTGCGTGTAGATGGCATGATAATAGTGTGGTAACATTGGTTTCAAATGCTGTGGATGTACAGCCAATAAACCAAGCAAAAAGATATTCAGGGCAACAAAAAAACATTCAAGTACAACAACCAGCACTTGTGAAGACCTACAATCAAAATATGGGTGGGGTAGATCGAATGGACCAGAACAACAACAAATATCGAGTGGATGTTAGACAGAAAAAATGGTACTCGAGTTTGGTTTCTTACATGTTGGATATGGCCATAAACAATGCTTGGCAGTTACATAAAAGGGAATCATCTTGACCTACTAGCTTACAGACGACGGATAGCATGCTTTTACTTAGAAAGTTTTGGAAATGCTCCGTTGACAGGAGGAAGAGGTACAACGCAATCTCTTCAAGATATTCGATATGATGGACTCAATCATTTTGTGATCCCTCAAAACAAGCAAACATGATGTGTATGTTGTCATCAAAAAACAACAACAAGCTGTGAAAAATGTGACAAAGGATTACATTTAAAATGTTTCACACCAAAAAGTAACCAATACTGAATCTGTAAAACTTAGCATCCTATATAGCACGGGCCATAAATAAATAAAAAGATTATAATTTTGTCAAATAATTTTTTTTATCCTTTTAAACACATTTTCTACCCATGTTATTAAAATGATGCAATATCTTGGTTACTTTCATTTCAGGCATAAATGGGTTAAAGGTAATTTGGTAACACTTAAAATACGGTAGTAACATAGTAGTGATTGGTTATAATAATAATAATAATAATAATAATAATAATAATAATAATAATAATTGTAAAAACAACAAGGAATATCCGATCAGCAAAACAACTGGAGGGAAAAGCCTGGTGCTCTCCCCCAACAGGTCGAAGCCCAAAACGGGGTTAATGAATTAACATATAAAAAAGAAAAATCAATCCAAAGCAAATAAGTTTTGCCTAGTTAAACAAAGAATAATAGTGAAAAAAGACAGATATATAAAAATTACCCAAGCAAATTAAATTGTTCAGCTTTCAACAGATCAATGTTGGAGTCGTTAAAATTAGTACTAAAATTTTTTAGAAGTTTTCAATCTGGTTGATCTCGGAGAGACAGGTTATCCATTTATAGGACGGCTTAAAAACAAAACCTGTGCGAGTTTTAACAAAATGTAGAGAGTTGAAATAATCCAGAATCTTCGGAACCCTGATCTTTTTGTGGTTAACATTAAGCAGCATTTTGAAAAGATATGTGTAGAGAATACACTAAATATTGAATAGATTGCAATTGTTATTTACAAAGATATCGTGGCCTGCACACCTCTTCTGAAGGAACTTCGCTAAGGTATCAAATTTGCGCTGGATAAATGGTAAGGCCTTCATGTTACTGCCGTCCCAAATCCAAGCGCAGTATAGCACCTTCGGAATACCAAGGACTTTAAAATGAGTAGTAAAGAGCTCCGGATCTCTAAAGAACACCAACAACCGTTTAGGAATACCTATTCTCCGTGAAATATCACAACTAAGGGACTGAAAATGACTGAGAAAAGAGCAATTTTCAGAAAACACTGCTAAGATCCTTCATCACAGTCTTCGTGTTAATAAACCGTCTTTTGTGTAATATTGATACTCAAAAGGAGCAGTTTTGCGACTAAATGACATAATGAAGGACTTTAAGTGTAAGATCATTACTGGAATTCTAAAATATTTCACAGTCATCAAAATATCTATAACATGAAAAGATTTGTCGTCTGCATATATCAGTACTTTGCTAGGAAAGCATTCAAAAGAATGAGCAAAGTCCGCAATGAAAATGTTAAAAAGCAGGGGGTCCAAATGAGACCCCAGCGGGACCCCGTTCTTAGTGGAAATCCCTTCACTGACGGATTCTGAAAACGAAGCCTGAAGCTTCTACCTAAAAGCATAGAGGTGAAACATTAGGTCAAACAGTCCGCGAGATATAAACAACCAAGCTTAGTAAAAGGCAATTTGATGGTAACACTATCAATCGCTTTAGAAAAGTGCAGATATAAAACATCTACCTGCAGTCTAATATTATAAATAATTCGGTGACTTATAAAATGTAGAAAGTAGCTAAATTAGTTTGGGTAGAGTGCTCAAGACGAAATCCATACTGAGTGTAAGGCAAATGAGGTTTAATATACGCAGAAATCCTTTCAGTAACTATAGCTTCTAGATGTTTAGCAGGAAATGTAATTCGGGTTATAGATCTAACAGCCTTAGGCTCCCTCAACACATCCTTTGTGGGCATAGGCTGAATAACTACCTGTTTCCAATTGTTATGGTATATACCACTTATACTTACTTACTTACTTTTCAAACCCGCTTATCCGTTAGGGTCGCGGGGGCAGCAGCCCTATGGAGGATCTCCAGCGATCGCGATCTTCCGCCATCAGGCGCATGTCCTCCCTGGTAATATCCAAGCGACTCGAACCCATATTCTCCATGTAGTCTAGCCACCTGGTTCTAGGCCGACCCCTTGGTCTCTTACCCACCGGCTTGGAAAATAACAACTGCCTAGGAAGACTAGTTTGCGGCATCCGTATCACGTGGCCATACCAGCGCAACTGAGATCTCTCAATGCGGAGAAGTAGCGGCTCAACACCTAAAGATTCCCTTATTGTGCTGCTGTACACTCTATCTAGTAGGGTAACACCTGCCACACCTCTCAGGAATCTCATTTCGGCCGCTTGTACCCGCGATCGCACTCTTTCGGTCATTACCCAAGCCTCATGACCATAGGTGAGAATGGGGACAAAGATAGATTTGAAGACGGAGAGCTTGGCTTTGTTACCCAGCTCTCGTTTCGTTA
The DNA here is from genome assembly GCA_023313115.1 of Rhysida immarginata. NCBI lineage: Eukaryota > Metazoa > Arthropoda > Chilopoda > Scolopendromorpha > Scolopendridae > Rhysida > Rhysida immarginata. Next base: position 1,552,479 of record JAHWFO010093546.1, read on the forward strand.
CCACGGATCGCCACAGTTCACGTCTGACACAGCTTGCTGCACCGATCCGAGCATCCAATTCTTTCTCCTGCCGTCCATCACTCGTGAATGCAATCCCGAGATACTTGAACTTCTCCATCTGTCTCAATGAGGCTCCCCTAACATGGAGAGCGCACTGAGCAGGCTGTCTTGAAAGAGCCAGAACTTCGGTTTTAGCCACACTGATCTTCATCCCAGCTTCTTCACATTTGGCTGCAAACCGGTCTAGTGCATGCTGAAGGTTCGTGCGAGAAGACCCAAGCAGGACAAGGTCGTCCGCAAAGAGCAACCTCTCCACCAGGCAGTCGCCCACACAAACACGCTCATCGCCTCGGCTGCCCCTGTCTATCCAGTCCATAAAGATAATGAACAAGATGGGCGACAGTACGCACCCTTGGCGGAGTCCAACACCCACGGTGAACGGTCTTGACTTAATGCCATTTATCTGGACACACATCTCAGAGCTTTCGTACAGAGACATGATAGCAACCAGTAATTGCCCATCCACTCCATACTCTTGCAACACTTGCGAGAGCTTCTCCCGAGGAACCCTGTCATATGCTTTTTCGAGGTCCACAAAGCAAGCATAGACCTCTTTTGCATACTCCCAGGATTTCTCAAAGATTTGCCTTAGAGCAAAGATGTGATCCGTCGTGCTTCGGCCAGGTCGGAAACCACACTGCTCCCCCGACAGTTTGGAGTCGACTATTTCCCGACTTCTCTTCTCCAGACACTTAGCGTATACTTTCCCAGGAATGCTGAGCAAAGAGATGCCTCGATAGTTTTTGCAATCTCTCTGATCTCCCTTTTTGAAGATAGGGATCACAATTCCTGTCTGCCATTGCTTAGGGGCCTGTCCAGATATCCAAGCAACCTGACACACTCGAGTCAGCCACAGGATACCATCCTGATTTAAGGCCTTTAACATCTCGGACCGGATTTCATCATCACCTGCAGCTTTGCCAGTCTTCAGGGACTTAATTGCCTATCTGACTTCTGTTTCAGTGATACTACCGTGACTATTCTCCGCTCCAAGGTGCACCTCGTATGCCTCAGTTGTTGTTGTCACCGGATTAAGAAGAGATGCAAAGTATTCCTTCCATCTATGCAATACGCTCTCCTCCGTTTTCAGAAGCCTCCCATCTGAACTCTTAATAGTTTGCGATGAAAGAGACTTCTTTCCACGGAGGCGGCGCACGGTTTGCCAGAACACCTTGTTTGCCGAACCATAGTCTGCCTCCAATTTCTCCCCGAACTTCTCCCAGGCCTTGGCTTTAGCTGTTGATACTGTCTTTGCTGCTGCTTTTCGCGCCTCAGTATACCGCACTCGACTCGAAGTTGACTTATTTGCAAGCCATAGCAAATAAGCTTCCTTCTTTGCCTTGACAGCTTCTTGGACTTCACCGTTCCACCATGCAGTCCTTTTCTCACCGCCCTGCGCCACACTCAGCCGCTTACGACCACAGCACAAAGCAGCCGAAGTAATCACAGCAGTTTTAAACAACTGCCACTCCTCTTCAACAGTACCACGATCACTGGGTAGTTGTTTGAAACTTGAAGATATGCTATCTGCAAAGGTCTTCCTCACAGCTCTATCCTCCAGTGCCTCCCATTTGATGCACCAAGTTTGTCTGAACCTAGTATTTCGCTTGGTTGGCATGGATTCAGAGAACCGCAAAGTGCAGACAACAAGGTGGTGATCAGTTGATAGTTCTGCCCCTCTTCTCACACGAGTATCCAACACTGATCGGAATAAGTCAGCTGAAACAATTACAAAATCAATCAGTGACTTCTGGTCCATTGCATCCCTGTACCAGGTATACTTATGGACATCCCTGTGCTGGAAGAAGGTGTTTGTGATGGAAAGTCCATTGTTGCAACAGAGATCCAACAAGCACCTCCCATTCGCATTTAAATCGGGGTCACCATTCCTCCCAATCACGCCCCTCCACGTTTGGTCATCAGCCCCTACGTGTGCATTGAAGTCGCCCATCAGGATGACAGAATCTGCACTCCCTCTCCTGCTAAGAGCAGCATCAACTTCATCTAGAAAAAGTGGGTACTCTGTGACTGCATTCGGAGCATATGCAACGAATAGAGAGAGAGACCGTTTCCCTATCTGAAGCCTCAGGAGACACAGTCTTCCACCTAAGGGGGTCCAATCTGCAACATAATCTGCCAGCCGGGTACTTGTGAGTATCCCCACTCCCGCCTGGGCGGTCATGTTAGGGTTGACACCAGAGTAGAAAAGCTTCCACCCTCCTTCTAAGTCCACAGTTCCAGAACCCGGACGTTTCGTAGAGGTAATACCTATGATATCCAGTCGATACCGTTTGGCTTCCTCCACTAACTCTGATTCCTTTCCTGTCATGGAGAATACGTTCCAAGTGTCGATTGACAGCACCCGATCCCGTTGTCGCTTTACCAGTTTCTCCTCCTGGGTAAAGGCATGCGCTGCCCCCGACCGTTTCCCCAAGCGCATAGCGAGTGCACTGGTGGGGCTTCTCGGAGGCATTGCTCCGAGATAACAGCCGGGAGACTGTCGACTATTTTTCGAACGAGAGCCTCTGCCTAACTCCCGAACGCGGGTGACTTTAACCTGCGCCACACCCGATGCAGTATGAATTCTCTTATTTGTCAACATCATGAGATATGTTTGTTTGGATACTCTTCGTCTCACTTCTCAACCATGACCTTTCTGGTAAGGGTGACCCTAAGGTAGCCGTACTAAAACCAGCATAGCTCAATAAACCACTTATAATAAACATATTTATTAAGTGTAGTAAAGGAGATAGAAGAGCAAAACTACAACCCTAAAAATGAGATTGGGGATGCCTGGAACAGTGCAGGCTTTACAAGCTAATATACGTTTGGGCGTATCTAAAACATAGTTAGTAATAAGTAGCTGCCAAAAAAAGTGGCACCAATATTTCAAGAAGAGTAGGGTCGCCCTTCAACACAGTATTGTCGTTCATGGAAGAAAAAAAACTTTAGCAGTATCCATAAAATATCTGGATCATTAGAATCGTGATTCTTAACATTTACATTTAAAACGTTTTTGGCTGATATTAACATTTAAATAATAATAATAATAATAATAATAATAATAATAATAATAATAATCAATTTCATCAATTTAATTTAATCAATTTAATCAATTAAAATGTACAAAATACATTGCTTAACAGGCAAAAGTCCAAAATAAGTTATGATAACAAACAGAAATATAACAAAATCAGAGTATAAATAAATTTACAATTGTTGGGATTTTATCCAAAGTTATAAATTAAAAATTATACATTGTTAGTTTGTCTACACAATAGATATTAAAATCAGAGCACGAGATGGTGTAATTATACTTAAACGCATTGTTACCTGGTAACTAAGCAACCTTTTGTTTTAAGCAAAGCATTTAGCAACTCTTGAGATATAATTGGTTTTTCCTCTTAATCTGACTCTGTTATGCCTATTATATATTTTACATAAAACAACAGAGATAGCAGAGCGTGGTTCAGTTCATTGCATAGAAAGAAGACGTACGACTACGCCAATGATCGATATAGAGAGGTCCTGTGAGAACAAAGGAACGAGGAAACGATTTGTCCACTGTAGAAGGTAGGCATACTAAAAGAATACTGTTGTGTTAACAGACATTGTCGAAAATATTGAAAACTACGCACTGCCACGTTTGGAAACTCTTACTTCTAAGAACTATGCGGAGTGGAGTTTACGCATCGATAATGTCTTGAGAGGAAAACGATTGTTGTCTGCCATTCTTGATGATGAACTAATAAAGGACAAAAAAATAAAGCATCGATAGCAGCGTGGGAGTAATGGGAGAAGCAGAACGATGCAGCCTCTTCCATAATAAAGATGACTGTGTCCACGGAGCAGCTACAAGCTCTGAGAAGTATCAACAATGCGAAGAAAGTTTACGCTGGAATGGATCGTCAAAGGAGATCTCGGCTAAAATTCGACCTTTGCGTCAGTAGTCAAAAACAAAACAAAGTCGATTGACGACTACATTACTAGAATCAAAGTAATGAGGACAGAAATGAGTGAATTAAGTTCTCTAATTCCGGAAGACGAAATAATCGATTTCATCAATTATGGATTACCTGATAAGTTCAGCGAAGCAGATACACTGATTTCTGTTGTTAGAGATATCACTCTCACTAATGCTCGAGAGGTACTAATACGACTAGAACGCAAGATTAAGATGAAAGGAGACGACAGAGCATTCCGTACTTATGAAACGAGGAGAGGAGTAAGAAGTTATGGATGTAATTTGATCGGCCATGTTATTAAGAACTGCCCCAATCGTAAAATGAATAGAGATGATAAGAAAAAGACCTTAACAAATAAAAATCCGCTACATGTATGCCCACATGAGGAGTCTTCCATGGCAAGAAGAGATAACCCAAGTATATGTGGAAATCGAGGTAAAACAATTCGACTGAAAAAAACAGAAAGGACAATAGTAGCACGTGCGTCAAATAAAATAGAAGAAGCCGAGCAAAATGGAACTGATGGAAATGAATAGATAATAGATTCAGGTTGCAGTACTCACATGTGTGGAGAAGAAGAGTGGATTATTAATGCCAACCTGAAATGATCTTAATTGAGACCGCAAGTAATGATGTTCACATCCAATCAATGTCCAGAGGACAACTCTATGGCAGAATATAGAAAGGTCACAACCATACACCGGTGAAATTGGAACAAGTATTGTACGTACTCAAGCTAAGGAATAATTTGATATCCATACCACAGTTGGTACTTCATGGTTATCAGGTAGTACTAAACAAGGAAGGAGCCTATTATATATGAAAATGAGTCAGGAAAACTAATTGCCCAAGGAGGAGTTATGGATAGAACCTTTTATGTACAACTAGAAGTGACAAAACAATCAAAGCTATCAATCCAAAGGTGTATGAGTTCTGTCACATCAGAGAAAGAACTTTGGCATAGGCGTTTTGGGCATGTATCAGAAGCATATCTTGAATCAATGGTCAAGAATTAGATACTGATTGGACTAGAAAACATTGTTGGGGATAAAATTGTATGTGACAGCTGTATTACTTCAAAAATCGTTCGGAAGCCATTTTATTCGATAAATAGAAATCAGTCATCGGAAATAATGGAACAATTGCACGTAGACTTGTGTGGTTCTATGAAGATGGATTCAATAATTGGCAGCCGCTATGCCTTAGTTACTGTTGATGGCTTCAGCAGACGTTACTTTGTCGAGTTTGTGAAGCACAAGGATGAGGTACCTTCAAAATTACAGGATATGATCACTTCAAGAGAACGATCGACGCAAAAACTGGTGAAATGGATTCGAAGCGGCAAAAGCACAGAATTCGTTAATAAAACGTTAAAATCCTACAGTCGCCAGAAAGGTATAGAGATGCAGCAAATCCTTACTTAGTCTTCAGAGCAACGGTGTTGCAGAGCGTGCAATACGTGTTATCACCACTATGGCAAGGTCTATGCTCATAGGTGCAAAGTTACCAAGTAGATTTTTGGCCGGAGCTATGTTGACAGCTAGTTATCTACATCACAGTAGCAAAGTGAAAAACAGAGAATGCACACCTATGGAAATCTATAGTGTACGAAAACCTTCAGCAAGAGAACTAATGATTTTTGGCTGTCATGCTAATTATAAAGAACAAAGACCTTTCAGGGACAAATTTGAAGCCAGAGGAGAATTTGGGATATTTTTTGGTTATTCCTTGACTAGTGTCACGGAATTTTAATAATTCCGATGGCATAATTAATCGTTTTCGCTCCAGAGTATTTGTGAATACAGAGCGAAAGCGAAATCGTCTTCGACCACGTCATGATCAGCATCAGCTCGCGGCAGCCAATGAGGAAGGAGCGAGCCTCTCTTCTGCGAGCCCGACGAGAAAACAACGACGGAGAAGGATAAGGAATTTGGCGGCTACCGAGCGAGGACGGAGCAAAGAAAAACTCCCAGATTCGAACGACGGAGGACATCGTGAATGTCTGAGTTTGTCTTCGGCGGAGGAGCGGGCTCGTCCTCGAGCGATTTCAACGGGTTCGGCTACGGAGGCGGCGAGTGCCCCGTCGTGTGATTCCTGGCCGTGCAGAGAAGCTTCGTTGGCGGGGAATGCGTGCGCAGCAAGTTGCGAGTCTCCTCAACTTAAGAAGGCTTCTACGACGCCAATCTACGGGCTGCCTCGGGTGCCGAGCGTTGCGGTCGTCTATCAGCTATACTCATTGGTGAGTGTTTCATTTTCGATATGCCTTACGGCCGATATCGTGCGAAAATCCTTCCCCGAGCTAAGTCGCCGTAAATTGCAGTTTAATACGCAAGTGTGCGGTTTTTGGCCCGGAGGCGTACGGGCCTACTTCGGTAGCGACTTCGGCTTCGTTTTTATAAAGCCCTAAGAGAAATGTTTCTCTTGTGATCTCACGTCAAATTGGGTGAAAAGATTATCTCATAACGTGTAACTCGTTTGTAATCTTTTACTTTTGTATTACTATTTATCATTGGACTTCCCCGGACTTGGAACTTTACCATTTGTGACTTTACGACTAAAATTATCTGTCAAATTATTGTTCCCATTGTATGGACAGTTAACTTTCGCGAGTGCGCCGTTCCGAGCTTTTGTTTGCTCTTGTGTACGCTACAAAAGTTATGTAATCTGTTTTTGTACTTTTGTGCATTTGCTTTGTGTTTCAATACATGCATTTAGTTTTAAAGCCTTATTTGCTGTATTGTTATTCAAGATATTTTTTTGTTAACCGAGAGGTTCGTTCCTAGGTAATGGGTTTTTAAGGCCGACCCAGTTAACCTGCTGTATTCCTGGTTAGCTTATATCCAATGTTTTGTTTTAAGCTATAAAACTTTTTCCGGCTATTAGACTTTAGCTCTTAAGTTTTAGCTGCCTACCCGGGTGGCCAAAGCGGGTAGGTGTCGGGA
>JAHWFO010093546.1:1559455-1582077 GCA_023313115.1 Rhysida immarginata
CTCCGTAGAGGGCAATACCATCTGCCCATCTGCTTCAAAAGAAGTTTAGCGGCTTGGCTGCTTGATATTTATTATATTGTATTTATCATTTGAGTCATTTATTCTTGTAGCTTTGTGTGCTTTAGTTTAGCTCTTAAGCTTTGTTTTAGGTTAACTGACTTTATGATAATTGTAAGGGCTACGTTAGAGCCTTTCTTGTGAATTACTTTTAGGTGATTTTGGTAATTACTGTTTTAAGACATTAATTGTCGTATGCATTTGTTTAGCTTGTAAGCTTTAGTTAGGTTACTAGCTGAATAGTAACGTAAGGACTTACGTTTAGGCCTATGACGTAATTTATTGGCAGGTTAAGTGTACCTTGAAGCATAGGCTGAAATTGTAATCTTGTTCATTAAGCTTTGGTTATTTTGCACTGAGGTGCACGTAAGATTTAGTCTATTTTGTTTTCACGTTAATTGTTTATTTATTTACAGTTTTATGATATTGTGCAAATTATTGCTTTTGCAAAAGAGGTGCTCTTTTGACTCCTCTTTAATTCCAATACTTTACGTTATTTTCAATAAACTTTATCTTTGTTTTACACTATTTTGTGCGCTGTTACATGCTATTTATCATTCCACTGCGCTACTCATAAATTGCTCATTAATACATGTGACAACTAGCAAGGCATTCAGAATATACGATATACAAGCCAGAGGGGTAATCATCTCCTGATACGTCGTTTTCTTAAATTGAATGTTTGGGCCTCCAAACGCAAGTGATACTCAGATGTGTATGTTGATCTCTTTGGAAGTGCATCGCTGGACCTTGAACCTTTTGAGACGTGAAATGTAGCTAACGAAAATGGCAATTCAGAGAATGACAATGAAACACATTTGCAAGTTGATGACGATGTTGATGATAACGTTTTACAATTACGCCAAGATTTGGACGAGTGAGGCATACTTACAATTCAAGAACATCAACAAATAGTAATGGACGAATCAACACAAGAACTGGAAGATATACAGTAACCTATGATTAGTGGCAAAAAAAGTAAACGTGCGAGGAAAAAAAGGAAGCACGAAGAAAGTTTTACAAATCAAGAGACAGATAGATAATCAGCAAAACGAAGACAGATTAATAGCGCTAGGAGTAAGTTGGTCTTCAAATGAAAGAAAGCCCCTCATAAAAAATTCAGCGCATCTAACATCAGATGTAATCCCATCACTTACCGAGACGTGCTACGATCGGAACACAGAGAAGAATGTCTAGCTGCAATTGATAAGGAAATGAGAGCAAAGAAAAATCTTAAGATTTGGGAAGTATCAGAATTAAATCCAGAGATAAAGCCGATTCGGAGCAAATGGATATCAGATGCCAGATGAGATAAAGTATAAAGTTCGCCTAATCGCCAGTTGAAGAGGTCGGAGACTAGGAATTGACTTTGACGAGAATTATAGTTCAGTAGTCAGGACTGAATCCGTAAGACTGTTGTTGGCCATAGCAATAACTCAAGATTATCCTTATATGATATTGAATGCAGAAACCGCTTATTTTCATGCATATTTAGATCAGGAGGTACATATGATAGCTCCAGAAAACCTCGATATCCGTCAAGGGATGATTCTAAAACTGAAGAATAGCTTATATGGCTTCCAGAATCAGGACGACAATGGTATCTGGAATTTTGTACTATACTTGAGGATATTGGAATGAATGCAATTAAATCTGGTCCATGGAGTGTTTGAAGAAAAACGAGTAATTTTAGGAGTGATGTAGATGATTTCTTTGTTATAGGTGAAACAAAGAAGGCACTCTCCAGAATGGTGGAAACGTTGGGAAGAAAGGTAAGAAGTCAACGGATCAAGCAAGATTCCTGGGAAAAGATATCAATCTAGTGGATAATGGAGTAATTCTGACACAGTCAACATACATTGAAAGACTTCTAGAGAGATATGGAATGGATAAATGTCATAAAGTAGACACGCCTGGAGTAGTGGGCCGCCACCTGGATGAGTACGATGATTCACCAATTGTGGATCAAGCACTTTATCAAGAGATACTTGGAAGAGCAGGCTATCTTGCAAGATGTACCAGACCTGATATTGCATTCGAAATCAGTAAGTTGACACAATATAGTCAGAATCCTAGATATATTCATTACATTTCACTTGAAATATTGTTGTGATATTTGCAAGATACTAAATATTTAGGTCTTAAGATGGTGAAAGAAAGTGGACAACTCCATGCTTGCAGTGACTCTGGATGGTGCAGTACAGCCGACTGTCGATCATATGGTCTAAACATAAAATAGTCCTCATCAGCCATCGACTTTTTAAACTTCCTATACCATTTAATTTTAAGATAAAAGGCTGATTTAGTTTCGGCCTGAATCCAAAACGGTAACGAAGAGCAGGAACCTTTTTATCTTTATGCTCCCTACATTTAGGAACATATAGAGGATGACCCAAACTTAAACAGCATAATTGTTTAGGAACATTGTATGGTTCAAATGGAACAAAAATGTCCCATAAACATTACATCTATTTTCTTTTCTTTAAAAATCTTTTCCTAGACAAAAAAGTAGGTTAACCTCTTTATTCTTAAATGTACTCTTCTTCTTTTGCATATGCCAAAGAGGAAGAGGAATCGTTGTATATTTGTAACATGTTTGAAAGGTAGTTTATTGACTTGGCGATTGATTTGAGCATTTGCTCATATTGTGCAACACAGTGTCTAAGTTCATTATGCCCTTTGTTTTCTCAAATGAAGAATATGCGGACATTCATTTTCACTATGGGCTTGCTGCTGGTAACGCTGCAGAATCAAGCAGGTTGTACGCGGATGCATTTCCCGATAGGCGCCATCCACATTGGAAGCTGTTTTTCGAGGGTACACCAAGTTCTACGAGAGACAGGATCGTTCAGACGTGAAAGGGATCAACATGTCCTGATCATGTTGCATAGAGGAGATATCATCATATCAGATCATCATGTCCTGCATAGAGGAGATATCTTTCTCGACCATTTTGACAATGATCCCTCCACAAGTGTGCCAAGAGTTTCTGCCGAAATAGCCATCCCCAGAGAGACAATTCGAAGGACACTGAGACGGGAGGGTAGGCAATGCTTTTCACGTACACCCTGTACAACAATTGGGGTCTGAAGATACAGGGAAATGTGTGAATTCTGTGAGTGGTTTGTGAATGCTCAAATGGTGGATGGACATTTCTCTCAATTGATTTTATGGACGGATGAAGCTATGTTCACTCAAAGAGGTCTATTTAATTTTCACCATATCCATATCTGGGCACACGAGAATTCTCATGCGATAGATGAAGAACGTTTCCGACACCAGTTCATTGTCAATGTATGGATGGGCATATTTAACAAGAAATTAATGCTCCCGAGGAAGGTATAGGAAAATAGTAGAAGCTCTGAGATCTTCTTTTTTACCCTTTTATCTAAATTTTAACCCCTCTCCTTAATTTATAAATCGAAAAAATGATTTCCTCAAACGTAGTACTTAGAAAATGAAAAAGAGCTCTATCTTCTATCGTTTCTCATCATTTCCATCGATTGATATATCACATGACATATGTTGCTATAGTTTTAAAGACCAAGTAACTGCCACCCCCAAAACTCCGACACTATTCGGATAATTTGGCCCAAACTTCATAGCAAAAAAGATCTTACTGAGAAGAATCAGCATACCGAATTTCACGCCTTTATATGCATAAATCCGTCTAGACTTTTTGGTCGCCTATAACTCCCACCCTCGAAACTCCGACCTCAGAGTGCCCACAGTATAGACTGGTGCTCAAAATTAACAGGACAAACACATTTTCGTGGATTTCTCTAAAACTACTGGACCGATTCCATTGAAATTTGGTAGGGTAATAGAATAATCTATCACAATTTGGTAGGGTAATGGAATAAGCTATCACGAATAATTATTGAACATAACTTTCAAACCATGCTCATGAAACTATGGAATGTCAAAAACAAGATGCATTAAGGGTCTTTTTAGGAGGCTAATAGAGTGTATGGTCACCTCTAATAGCAATACAGCTCTTACAGCGATTCTTAATACTGTTTATGAGGCTGTTAATGAGGTGTTGGGGCAAGGAACCTCACTCCTCCACCAGGGCATTTCGTAGCTTCTGGAAGGTTCTGGGAGAAACCTGGCGAGCTGCAACTCTCCTGCCCAGTGCATCCCAAACATGCTCTATCGGGTTCAGGTCTGGAGATCTTGCTGGCCATTCCATCGTTTGAATATCCTTCTCTTCAAGGTATTCGTTGACTAGCCTTGCCCTATGTGGACAAGCATTGTCGTCCATAAAAATGTAATGGGGAACAAAGGCTCCCCTGAAGAGCCTTACATAGTGTGCTAAGATGTCGTCCCTGTACCTCTGAGCAGTCAAAGAGCCTCTCTCAAAAACGTGGAGGTCTGTGCATCTGTCCAAAATGATGCCGCCCCAGACCATGACACCACCACCACCATAGTGGTCAACTTCCGTGATGTTAGAGGGATTGTAGCGTGCTCCTGGTTCTCTCCAGATGAAAACAAGCCAGGAATGCGTGCTTAGACTGAATCTCGACTCATCACTGAATAAAACACAAGCCCATTGTGCTTCGGTCCAGGGCTAGTGTTGTCTGCACCAAGTCAGCCGGGCTCTCCTGTGTCCTGGAGTGAGTGGGATGCAGACTGCTGGTCTCCTGGCATACTGCCCTCTCTCATGAAGCCTCCAGTAAACAGTATGCCTCAAAACAGAAATTCCAGTAGCAGACGAGAGTTCGTTTGCGTGCGGAGTGGCCATCATCTCCCTATGGCGCCTGGCTGTTAGAGCAAGATACCTGTCTTCTTGCCTTGCGGTAGCCCTAGGGCGACCTTTAAAGCGATGTCACAAAGATGGTTATTTCGAAGTAGCTTAATTTACATATGCAATGACGGACTTGAACGATTATGATTGGTTAGTAGTAATGCGCATTGTTAACTTGCTGCAATCCCCAAATTTCAATAGAATCGGTCCAATAGTTTTAGAGAAATTTACGAAAATGTGTTTGTTCTGTTAATTTTGAGCACCAGTGTAGTTAGACAATAGGCGCACTCGCCCTGATTTGTTCCGAAAAGTTTGCCATCTTGTGTGGCTGTACCTAGCAGTCTCCTCTCCTAGCTGTCGAGGCGGGCACGCATGATAGAAGCTTCTGTCTGTGTCGAACACGTGTTGTTTTTGTTTTTTTTGCTTGTGTTTTCATTTGTAACACAGCTAGAAAAGTGTTTCATGGAGCGCTTCCCTCAAAATGCATCCAAAAAGAACATGGGACTTTACTCATATACACTATTGATTAAAATACTATTCCCTTACCATGTTTCACCAAAAAATTTCCTAAAAGATTATTTGTTTGAGTAAGAATTTACTTTACATTGAAATTTTTGACAAAAACAAATTACAGGCATTAAAAATTTCATTTAGCCCATATGATTTTTGTTTTATTCTTAATTTTACTTGAATTGTTTTGAGCCATTTGATGATGTTCTTGAATATAATGTAAAATGCAATTAAATTTTATTTCTTGTTTTCTGACTTGGGATTAATTAAAATGCTATATATTACTAATATTTATAACAAGGAAAAATATTTTTAAAAATAAAATAAAAATGCTTAACAACAAAATATCTATTTCCTAAGGGATTATAAATCACAGAAAACATTTTTTATAATCATGTCGAAAAAATTTGCAACTCTAAAATAACATAGAGCATATCTAAAATTAGCACTTTGATGGAGTGCAGTCAGACAATATGGCGATTGTCGAGCTTTCCTGCCAAGCACAGTCTGAACAACATCAAAAGTTCCGCCTTGGAGTGCGCCTACTGTCTAACTATACTGTGGTGTGCCTATCAAAACCATTCTATATAATGAAGGTTTCCATTCCCATGTTAAGCTACATTTCGATTTTCAACCATCTACCTCAAAAAATGCGGAAGTTATGAAGGGGACAGACAGACGGACGGACTTTGTGAAACCAATAATTAGCTCTATTCTTCCGCTACTTAATAATCAGCTCATTGGTCCCCATGTTCTATCTGACAGAGTGAACAGCGAGTTTTTCTTGATTTTCTCCAAGATCACTTTTATCGTTATGGAGGACGTGCCATTGGATGTACGAAGAAACCTCCGATTGCAATTGACGGATACCGGCCCACTTTGGTAGAGGAGTGCGAGACTTGTTGAATCTCAATTATCCGGACAGATGGATCGGTAGAGTTGGTCCACTGGCTTGGCCTCCTAGGAATATTAGAATATTTTCTGTGGGGAACATTGAAGGAGGAACAATCTACAGCAATCCGCCCACCACAGAGATGAGCTGATTGCGTCCATTCAAGCTGGTAGTCGAGCAATTACACTCGACCAGATTGTGGCACCTACCAGCTCGGTTGTCCGAAGATGTAACCAGTGCATTGAAGCCACCATTTTGAGGGGCTTCCTAGACATCATTGATATAACTAGGAAAGAATATTCCACAGCCTGTGTTCGAGGCAGGGACCTTCTGCTAACTGTGCAGACGTGCCAACCAATTGCGACACTGTGGACATGGAGTCATTAACACTATCTACATATACTTTGGGCTGGTTGGAGCAGTACCCTCTTAAGATAATTAAATTATTATTCTTCAACAAATATTATGCCAGTATGATAGATAGTGCCAGCCTGCGAACTGGGTACCGCTCCAACCAACCCTAAGGATATGTAGTTAGTGTTAACGTTTCCATGTCTGCAGTGGCTCAATTGGTTGGCGCGTCTGCACAGTTAGCAGAAGGTTCCTGGTTCGAACACAGGCTATGGAATTTTCTTTCCTATCTTCATCAATAATTTAAACATCTGAGGTTTGTCATGAAAAAAAAACATCTTAAGAATATTCAGTTAATATTCCTCGACATTGATTTGTTAGTTTCTTCTTATTCTTATTCCTTTTATCATTTTAGTTTTGTTTTGTAGTTCAATGTGATGTTCTGTGAGTAAGCAGAATAAAAGTGATTTGGACTCAAAAGTGTTTTATTTATTTGCTTTAATAACTCTACAAGAAAATAGACAAACCTCGATATATCTCACACACGATCGAAACTAGATGTAAAGTTTATAGGACATTTTTTGTTCCATTTGAACCATGCACTGTTCATAAACAGCTATGCTGGATAAGTTTGGGTCACCCTGAACTAATTTAATCAGCATGGTGCAATCATAATTATGAAGAAATTCAACTAAGGAGTAATAAACACCACGACTAAAGTTATAGCTAGAACTATCCCCCTTCTCCGGTACTATTACTAGTACATAATGGAAAGTGTAGTAGGATCAGAGGGTGGAACAGATCGACTTTAACCAGCGTATCATAATCCGGATGCGCCTGCAGATGATAACTGGACAACATCTTATCGAGCGTATCCCCCAACAGATTGCGTACACAATTAAAACTTGTAATCCCAATCATGGAGCTCCAGCAACGAATTGCTTATGCTACGTCAAGTGAGATGATTTTGTACAGAGCTCATGATCAGTATCATTAAAATTACCAACAATTACCGAATCGATGTGATTGTTCAACATAAAATCAGAGAAATCATCCAAAAACTTACATACTCATAAGATGAAACTGTAGGAGGGACAAAAATATTACTAAAGCTGAATACATTCTTACTCGACAGAATATTCCGACGATGAATTGTAATTCTAATGGGTCTAATGATTTACAAGGAGAGAAACCAACTCGAGTCGCATCCACTGAATAAAAGACAGCTATCAAGACGCCGCCACCTACTCTGCCATCGGATCTATCTGATCGAAGCACCAAAAAGGAATCGCCAGACAAAAGGAAAGCAGTGATGGATTAATCTAAACAAGTCTCAGAGAGATAGCAGACCATATCCAAATTACACTGAGTAAAATCATACATATTTAATTTTGGTTCGGAGACTCGTGACATTTTGATATTTAATGCACTTAATCATTGAAAAAATTAGAAAAGGTCTCCTCCATACAGTCAGAATATATTTCCTCATTGTGCAACTTACCAAGGAAAGGAATAATGAGCATGAGTGATTCTCTCATGCGGCCATCGAGATGATTCAAAAAAATCAAAGAAGTTATAAGATAACTTCAAAAGAAATGAAGAGTAAGTCGAAAATTTCGTCTAAATTTTCAACAACCATGTATGTTTCTACCCGACGAAACATTCTTAATATATACTCACCAAAAGTCATGGCACACCTGCCTAATAACGTGTTGGGCCCCCACTGGAAGTAGCCACAGGAACTGCAGGCCATGCCACCTCCACTGCAATCCATAACGATGCTGCATTTACCAGTTGTGTTGATGACAACCTGGCAGATCGTTCGATGAAGTCTCACAAATGCTTAATGGGATTTCAGTGAAAAATAATAAGATTAACTATAGTGCGAAGACTGGGAGAGGGGGCAGGGGGTATCACATCTTCCAATAATGCGGGAAGAAAACATTTCTAATTTCTTCGAAGTTGACATCAAGAATACGCCTCGGTTTATACAGGGTGTCCAAAAAGTCTCGTAACATGGCAAATATCTCAAAGCTGCAAGATAGGCGAGATCTGATGAGTATGGCTTATCGGTAATATGGGGATGGGGAATTCCTTGCCGCACTCAAATTTGACTTTGACCCTCAAATTTAAGGTCATCCATTTGCTAACTCGATGTCTATTAAAGATAGAGAAACTTTCTAATTGCTACCCATCGGCCTCGGTGGCCCAGTGGTTGTGTGATCGCCTCTGATGACCGAGTACGCGGGTTCGATCTCGGCCGAGGACGACGAGGATTTTTTCAGGGGGAAAATCCTGAGATCACGCACTTCTTTCAGAAGGGAAGTAAAGCCGCTGGTCCCGTGTAGACGTTTGCCGGCTGCACGTTAAAGAACCCTTGCGAGGCAAAATTTGCTGCCCCTGTAATGCCGTACTGAAATGGCCATAGCAGTTGAAAAGGACGTTATTGCCAAATAAACCAAACCAAACCAATTGCTACCCTGCAGAGAACACCATATTCGTCTAAAAAATTTTTTAATCACACCGTTCCCGTTGACAAAATGAGCGAGAAAGAGTCACTCAAGTTTAGTTAAGGGGGGGTACAGGTTGGCTGAGAATGCTAACACATTTGAATTGCAGTGAAGCACATCGTTGGGAATTTTCTTTCCTTGAGGGACTCTTTCTCGCCCATTTTGTCAAAATCTCTCAAGGGGAAGGGTGTGATTACAAATTACTTTTCGGCTACTTTTGTGTTTACTCTACAGTGTAGCAATTGGAAATTGTTCTCTATCTTTAATAGTTTTCGAGTTAGCAAATTAATGACCTTAAATTTGGGGTCAAATTCAAACTTCAGTACCGCATTGAATTCCCCACCCCCTGTTAACAAAAAAGACACTCTTCATGTCTAGACTACCTGGCGCATTGAGATATCTGCCATATTACCAGAGTTTGTAGAGACTCTGTATACAAATCAGCTAAATGAAATTCATCCAGACTACACGTGCCTCCTTCGTAACTATCAAAGTTTTGTGGGCGTAGGGTCCTTTTATCCGGGTAGAAGTGCGTTCACCCTTTGAGGACTAGCAGAGGAAGCACTAATTAAGTGCGCGGCTCCTTAACGTACTGTCACGGAGTTCGAATTTAGGCGACACTCGCTCGGGGTTTTGCTCTCGATACTTCTATCGTTCGAAGACGGGGGCGGAGCGGAGCAAACAGTGTCGTCATATGAGTCAACGCAAGACAGCGAATTGGAATGAAGATCGTGCTCGAGCGAGAGGATTTGAAAGTTCAAAGCGGGAACGAGAGAGTGTGAGTTTAAGTGAGTTTTGTGTTTGTAACGAGGAGGCACGGAAAAAGTACGTGGGCGAAGGTGCTAATTTTTGACTTCCCGTTATGCTAATTTTTGTTTCGAGTTGGAATAATTTTATTACCAGTTAAGCCTGTGTTAAGCTTTAAGTTTTATTTGCGTATCGCAGGTGCTTGTTTTTGTCTTTTAATAAGAGGAATATGCTTGTTTAAGATTCAGGCTTTTATTTATTCTAGTTTTTCGGTGAATTATACTGTGTTGTGTAATTGAATGCCAGCGCTCTTTATAAAAGCCGGCAAATTGGATTATCCTCTTATGCTTGGAATTTGAATGTGCTTATTGGTTATTTATTCACTCGAAGTCAAGTGGTTATATTCAGTTGTGTACTTTTGTATGTTGATGCCAAACCCAGAAATTGCATGTGGGTTGATGTTTCCTTAGAGTTTAAGGTTTATATTTAATCCATTTTTATATTTATTCCTTATTTTGTGGTTTACATGTTACTTATTAAATTCAATCTTTTTTACCCTACCACTGTTTACGTGTTATTTCAATTCCACTGCGTCAGCTACTTCTTGCCTGCTCATACACGTTACATCGATGGGGAGAGTGCAGACCTCAAGAAAAAAAAATAGTTATTGTTTACTTTTATGTGCAATAGTGTTCGTGTGGTGCTGCAAACAACGCAAGTGTGTCTTCATTGGGTGTATAGACCACTGCACGTGATTTTTATTTCTGTGACCAGTTAGGTTTACGACGTTATAGTGTGTGTATTTTACAGTGTGTACCTTTGGTGGACGATTAGTTTACTGCTTAGTGGTGCATCAAAGAGTGCAGTGGTTGTGTTTTTTTTTCCTTTGGGAGAAAAAAAATGAAAAGAGAAAAAAAAGGAGGATGTCCTAGTGTTGGCTTCAGTGGCCATGTGTGTGGAAGGTGCGACATGAAATCAACTTCAGGATGGGACTTCTTTAAGAGGAAGTTTCTGGACGTTTTTGGAGGCGGGCAAACTCAGTTGACCAGAAGAACAGCGCTTCAAAGGCTGCGACTCAAGGGGCAAGACATAGCCGAATATGTCACCAAGTTCCAAAGGATTGCTGGAGGATTGGTGGATTCGTCCCAAACCGTAATGGATCGATCAGGCTAACGCCATAATTGACTGCAAAAAAAGAGATGCGCCGCGCAGATTGGAGTGAAGAAGCTGTGGTTACCCCAGTGGCCGTCAGACGATGACGATCGATTCATTTCTAGAAAAGAGTTATGTTGCATGATAAAGAAAAGGAAAGCAAATCCAGTGTACACCATATATGCCAGGTGCCTGCCGGAGGTGGATATTGCCTATGTTCACCCTGACTGCCAAGACACAGTAAGTGTCTGCCAAGTCTGTCTATACGTCCGTCCATAACTCTATCTTCCCGGAGCCAGTGAAAGATTTTCAAAATTATTTTTTGCTAATCGATTAACCCTTATGTTACCTGAGATCCATACACACTAATCATATCAAACCGGGTAGAGGTGTACCAGAGTGCAGATTCTTCTAATATTATTTTTCGTTTTCGGTTCTTTTTAATGCTTCCAATATTACTTTCAGTTTCGGTTGAGGAGTTGGAGTTTAAAACCACATTCCAGTTTTATTAGATAAAAATACAAACAGTTTAGTCTCGAATTTTATTGTTGTGAAGCTGTTCAAGATGTCTGATCAGGGTGCTGGACCTAGTAAAATTACGACCTAAGCAAAAACTGGCAAAAGTAGGCTGATATAGGGATTATTTTTCTGTTTTTATTTTGCTCTAATGGTTGGTTGTCATTTTCAGATTGAATTCTGATGAAAAACGATCAATCAGATTCGATAAATGAGACTTCTACAGATTCTGATGATGAGTTATATATTCCTAAATTTAATGCTGAAGAAGATTCAGATGCTGAAATAGATGGAGTGTTGGAAAAACAATCAGAATACGACTCAGATGATAACAACCAATGTCAACCTGCTTCTTCAAATGACGCTAACGATCGCACCCAGTGGAAATGCACTTCTCTTCCAGAAGCCCAAACATTGAGCCCCAATATTTACGCCAAAAACGTGGACCAGCAGGCTTCAGTAACATGTTTAATGCTAAAGATATATTCCAGTCAGTACTATCAAATAAATGGTTGACATAATATTGAGGGAAACGAACCATTGTGTTTGCTCCGACGTTCCCAGAAAAACAAGTCAGTCATTCTTTTGTCATCGATGCACATGATCTCAAATGTTAATGACACTACAGCAGCTAAACCTCAGATCAACAAATATTACAATAACATAAAAGGAGGTGTGGCAGTAATGGACAAAATGCTTTCAGAATACACTGTCAAACGCAAAACTAATTGCTGGCCTCTTGCATATTTTTACAACATTGTTGACAATGTTGCTTTAGATGCGTATATCATATACATGGAATACAATCCAGGCATTATTGGCACAGATATTAGAAGAAAATTCCTGAAAGAATTTGCCAGTCATCATGTAACGTCACCATGTAAACCTGCAATTGAAGATAGAATTAAATCTTTTACGATCAATTTTTTAATTAAATCTTTTACGTTCTATATCTGTATTTTTTATCCTTTTATGATTGAATAAATGTTTCTTGTTTGTTATTAAATAGTGTTTTCAATTGATTCTCTAAATGAATGTTTAAACTCCGGTGCAGCCTCCTACCAGGTCGGACCATCTAAATTCTCGGTCTGCTATTCGAGTAACGCAAATAGAAGGGCAGCTAGGCCTTAACTAATTCTTCT
Source organism: Rhysida immarginata (assembly GCA_023313115.1). Taxonomy (NCBI): domain Eukaryota; kingdom Metazoa; phylum Arthropoda; class Chilopoda; order Scolopendromorpha; family Scolopendridae; genus Rhysida; species Rhysida immarginata. The sequence continues at coordinate 1,572,080 of JAHWFO010093546.1, forward strand.
AAATCTGGGTGTGGGCATTGTTAATTTTTTTCTTTAAGAGTTGGGGCCTGGGTCCATACATTTGGCTCAGTCGCAACAGGATTCTGTTAATTATCATTATTGTTATTTTAGAGAGACAATGGAGAACGGAGTGTTATAAAAAGGAGATGATCAATCACTTTTTTTTATTATTATACATGTTGCATTTATTGAGATATTGATTCTTTGAACATTGTGTAGACAGGTAAGAGTAATATTAATATCTTTGGTATAAGTGTAACGTACCTAAATGTGGGGTTTATGTGGGTTTAATAAGAATTACAAAAATAGCGCATATAAATAAAAAGGTTTTATTAAATAAGACAGTATTGACTTGAATAATTACATCTTCTTATTATTAACAATGATCACTCACGCAACCCTCTTGCAATTTAGCCTGTGCGATCACCAGAAAATGTTTAACTCTTAATTCGAGTAGAACAAATATAAAAATGAAAGTAATAAACAAATTTACAGATTTCTAAGACTAAAACTTAACACGCCAGCTTATAACGACTAAGCCAATTGCCTAACGTCAGCTGTCTATTATTAAGACTCGAGAGGCAAAGCACAGATTTATTTAAAACAAAGTGGAGTTTTTGAATAAATAAATAATTATGAGGAGTTTGCGGAGGTATTGCCAGCAAGATTCTCGAAGGAAGAACCTGAATTTATTGAGAGGGAGTTTAATGAATGTACACAAAAATTAGATGAACCCGTACAACAATATGCTACCCGACTATCCTTTTTAGGAAGGAAGCTAATTCCACCTATACGAGATGAAGAGGAAGGCCCCTTAGGAGAAGTAAAAAGGGAAGTCAGGCGAAAAATGTTAAATGAAAAAATAAAGTATAGATTTTTAGCAGGCTTGATGCCTCATTTGAGAAGGGGAATGGTTTATACGATACCTGAAATGTGGGAGGATCTAGTATCTAGTACCGAGGGTAGATTATCGCGAAGCGATAATCTGCGGCACCTACTCCTACGAAGGAGTTTTGCGCCATCCCAGTAATTAACGACTGCTACGAGATGACAGTAGCAGCCGGGACTGACGGCTTAACGTGCCCTCCGAAGCACGGGGAGTTTCATGATGGAAGAGCTGCTGGCGGACAAACAAGCCAGTGGCTGTCACCAACTGCTGGAAAACCAGCTATGGTCACTTGGCAAATGGGTCAGACTAAAGTCCTCCAACAGCCGTGCCCCAAATAGCTGTCCCGCCAGCAGTGGCCCTCAAGCCCTGGCCGTCACCCAGCCAGCAGCTGGCCGCGCCTGAAGTTGCTGAAATGTGGGAGGATGCTGTGACATCTGCAGAAAAGGTGGAAAGGCGAACCGTAGACTTAATGTCCAAGCTATGATAGGATCAGTGGATGGGAGGTCGGATTTAGAATTAGAAATAGCGAAGAGAGAAGAGCATAATTTTGGAGTGCGAAGAGAAGAAGCAGTGAGGAAAGAATTGAAAGAGAATCAAGGACCAAGAAATAGCAATTATGTACAGAAACCACAAAGGTGTTTCTTCTGTAAAAAAGTGGGACATATTTCAACCCAATGTATAGTGAATAGGAATAGAAATATGAGGTGTTGATGGTGTTCAGGAAAAGGACACCTTGAAAAAGATTGTAAAAAGAAAGCAGGTGTAATGAGGAAATCATCCCCATCAACATTATCTGCCCTCACAGCGAGCATAGCGCTTACATTTTGAGGTCTTATGAATGTGGAGGAGGACATTTGAGGAGTCAGTGCTGTAGAGTTAAACAGATATTCGTGGGAGAAAATAAACTACAGTGTACTCTTTGTGAAAAAATGGGTCATACTGCCGAAGCTTGCAGGGATTTGAATAATAAAAGGGAGGTAGTTAAAATTTCTACTAGTGGAAAGGAAATGCAGAAAATGAAGAAGTGTAATAGGATGCGTACCTTGAGGCGTAGACAAAAGGCTAAAGAAAGAGGAAATATTGATAACAATAGTGGAGATGGTTGTGAAATATCTAACAATAACACAATTTTGGTCACTGAAGTTATAAACGAAGAAACAGAAAAAAGAACACAGTCTAAGGTAATGGAGGACAACATAGGAAATTTGAAAGAGGAAATATTATTAGCAATAGAAAAAAGATTCAGTGATATTCAACAAAAAGTTAAAAAATCTATTGATGTATAAAAAAATGAGTACTTGATTAGGGAATTAAAAGATGAGCTCTTGATGATAGTGGAGAGAAAATTTTATGAAAGTAAGAAACGATTGGGGTGGCTAGAGAATATTTTAACATATAATTAACCAAGCTAAAGGGGCTCGAAGACCAGATGGATGTGTGGGAAAGAAGACAGAAAAAAAGAAACCCCCCGGGGATCGAAATAAAGGGATTTTTCGATAACCTTTGATGTACAGTAAAGCTCAATAATTTTCATAAAGCTGAGTTGTTTCAGATATCGTTTGTTTTTTTTCTCTCTCTCTTCTGTGTGAAATTAAAAAATTATAGACGTAGTTGGAATACTAAGCTGGACACTGTTTTTAATCTATAATTGTACCATAAATTGTTTGGATTATTTGGAAGCATCAAACCAATAATCCCAAAGGCAGTGTGTGTATACAGGCATAGTTAGTGATGTTATTGATGATTTTAAAACAATTTAATATTAAAAGTAGGTGTACTCAAGGTTAAAAAAGTTTAGCCAGTTGATGTCTAGTTGTTACCTTTTAAATCCACAGTAATGTAGCAATTAAGAAAGATGAAAGAAAACTTATCTATAATGTCATTTTTAAATCTCTTGTATGAGATATGTTCTTACCAGGATTTTTCCCTTTAATTTTTATGAGTATTAAGAAATCTACGTTTATGAGTAGACAAACTATTTCAATTTTGTTAATGACAAAAAAGTTGTCCGAAAGTTGCCTAATTGTTTTGGTGTGCACAAAGAATTGCACTCTAAAGGCGGTTATAAACCTGCAATGTTTTTATATCGGCTGTAACTTTCAAGGGAATGTTGAGTGAATTGTATAAAAGCGTTTTCGTTAGTTTTGAAAATGGTGACTGGAATAAAGTATGGCGAGGATTGTAAAATTATGTTTTTAATATCCAGTTTTAAAAATTGTATGCTTCAAAGTAATAAGTAATTGAATCATACAGGATCGAATTGGAGCTGAGCAGCAGCTACAGTAGAAGGTGAATTATGTTCTTGGCACTGGTGTGTGACCAAGTCTGGTAACTAGCAATCAGAAGTTGAAATGAGAGCAGTGGGAGGTAGGAGGAGAAGGAAGTCCCCCCCCCCCAATCATAGTTAATCAATTTCAGAAGTGAAGGACAACCCCCTCAGCTCAATTCCTTTAATGAATATTAGTTTAAAGTAAACTTAGAAACTTATCTTTGTGTTTACAATATTAAGATAAAATATTGAATTCAAGCATGAGTGCATTCATGTGTGTTTTAATAATGGTATTGACCATACGAGTTAATAATGAGTCAGATTTAAAATTGGATAAAGGCGTATTGTTCTCTAAGCAGAACGAGCTAGTCAATTCTGCTAACAATAGGAAGATAGTAATTAACATTTTATTTGAATCTTTTTCAACAGGTATTTTCAATATTATTAGTGGGTTCAGACAAATAAGAAGCGACTATGAAGTTATTTTAAGAAAGGAGCCCATGATGATCAAAGAATTACGATTTTTAGAGCAGGAGTCTAGAATTTTGAGAAACAATATTGTTGGAGTGCAGACTTTCTTGACACACCAACGCGTTATACACAGATTAATTAATTTAGAAGGTGAGATGTTGAGAACATTGTTTGGCATAGCCACTGGTAAACAGCCGGTCAATTTAAATAATAAGATAAATGTTTTGCGAAGGACCCAAGAAGGTGTTTCGCAATCTAATTAACGAACAAACTATTTTGTTGAATGAAACCATTAATGAAATGATTATAATTAAGAGAATGGAGAATTGGATGGTTAAACAATATTTTAAAGATAAGAATCGTACCATGGCATATAATGCATTATCTAATGTCTTGAGTTATACGGAAAAGATTTTCTTTATTCCAGCTGGAGTTCCTTAAATTAAAAGAAGTTATACACAGTTTGAGTCCAAGTAACTGTGGACTCGCTGAATATTTACTTTATTTCGGAGGATACTTTACTAGAAACTTTAAATGATATAAAGTTTTTTTTGGACTTGTTTTTTGATAAAATTTTGCAATACCTTAATAATAAACACATGAAAACACTTAGATTTAATACAGTAAAAATTCTTAATGAAAATTCAAAAAAAGTTTTTTTAAATGCTCACAATGAATGGACCTCACCAAGGCTGCCACTGCTACTGTAAAAAATTTCTTACTCACGTAATCTTTCTTTAGATGTACACTTGATATTTGTCACGGAATTTTAATGATTTTATTAATTCCAGTGACATAGTCGATCGTTTTCGCTCTAGAGTATTCTACAATTCGGAGCGAAAACGGAATCGACGTCGTCAGCGTCATAGTCAACATCAAATCGCAGGAACCAATCAGGGAGGAGCGAGGCTCTCGAGTGCCGGCTCGAAGGGAGAGCAGAGACAGAGAGGGAGAAGGAAATTGGCGACGACCGATGGACGATGGAAGGAAAAGAGGCTCCTGGCCACGACTGATGGAATACAGCAGGTCGGTTTAGTTATCGACACACTGAAGGGGAAGGCCCGTCCTCAAGCTGCTGCGACGGAGACGTCTACGGAGACGCGTGTGTCTCGAGATGCAATGCCGTACCATGCGGAGAAGCCCAGATGGCGGAGACTCGTGCCGACGCAAACCGTAAGAGTCTGCTTCGTGAAAAGTGCCCGTCGCCGGTGTTCGGCTTGCTTCCCCGTGCGCCGAGTGTTTCAGTCACCGACCAGGGATTTGCCTTAGTAAGTGCGTCCATTACAGTAGGCTGTGTAGCCACACTAATTAAGAAAACATTTTCTGACCTAAGTCGCCGTGACATGTATAAGTCCACTCAAGTGTGTGGGCTTTGGCCCTGCGGCATGCGGGCATACCTTACGACCCAGTTTGGATTCGTGATAATTTAGTGTAGTGATGTGGCATTTAGGTCACGAAGAAAATAAGTTGGAGTCAAGTTATGTAATTGCCCATTTTTCTTAACATGTGCACTTAATGTTTCCTCTTCCATCATAATTTGTATTAACAAGTAATGTCTATAGTATTCCTTTATAGACCTCATGTGACATTCGCATTTCTATTTTGCAACAAGTGAACTTGGAGCTTATTTATTTTGTATTCATTCAATAATAAGCTGTTTGGCCTTAAAAAGGTTTTCAAAGTGTTGTGTATTAGTTCTCTGTGTTGCTTGTAAGTGTTATGACTAATTGACTTTCCCGGACAATGAACTTTAGCCCGAGTTGTGACTATTTAGATGTAGTTTTGCTTACTACTAAATTTCTCGCAACTGAAACTTTTATCTGCAAGCGTTCGCATTATCATGCGTGGTTTTCTTATGTGAGATATAAAATTCACTAGTATGTAAAGTGTGAATTTCTGTGATAGTGCAATTGAATCTTTTTGGAAATCATACGTTTAAGCTTATGTTTAACATGTTGTTTGCTATTTGTTTAAAGTAAACAAATGTAAGGTCGGCTTTGTTAAAGGCATGTTGGAGACCGACCCAGTTAAGTTGCTATTTCTACTTTGACCCATATCAGTGTCTAGTGTTAAGCAATTTATTGTCATTGAACTTTTTCCCAATAGCGACTTTTTGGGATGAAATTTATTTAACTAATTTGGCTCTCGCAATTGGATCTTTGTTGGCGAGTGCGCCGCTTTGTGTTTATGTAAGCTCTTATGGTAGCTGTGAAATTTATGAGAATGAGTACTGTAAATTACCATAAGAGTTCAATTGATTGCTATTAGGCTTTATATATTTGAGCTTTTGACGGTCATTTTATTTACTGGTTGTTTAAAACGAGTAAGTCGGAGGTTAGTTTCCTTTAAGCATTTTGGAGACCGACCCAGTTAAGTTGCTATTCCTATTTTAACCTATATCAGTGTCTGGTGTTAAGCAATTTTAGTTAGCTAGTTAATAAGCTAATTGTTTTCACTGCTTTCGCGGTTTAAGCTATTTCTTTATGTGAATTTAGTAATTACAGTTTTTGGTCGTTTAGGCTTTAATTGTGGTATTCATTTATTTAGCTTGTAAGCTTTGTATTGGTTACTGGCTGAATTATAATTGTAAAGGCTTACGTTTGAGCCTTTGATGTAATTTACTTTTAGGCTAGTAAGCCTTGAAGGTTCGAATTAAGTTTAAGGTTAAGCTTCTAGTTTTGGATTTTTCGCACTGAGGGGCGAGTATAGGCTAACCTTTCCATATTTAACCTTGTTTGATATCTATGCATATTTGTGAATAGTGGCGTTTGTTTTGGCTTAAAGGTACCCATTTGGTTCCTTCATAGTCACTTATTCTTTTACTTATAATTTTCCAATAAACTTTATCATTTATTATCTTAAACTGTACGCTGTTACATGTTATTTATTTTCCACTGCGCTACTCCAAATTTTAGCCATAATTACATGTGACAATATTGTTGCAATTTCCACTCTTCTGTCGATGCCTTGAAGCAAAACTTGGCCATTCATCAGTTTGTGCGGTCTAGTGATCGCCAGTTCTTCTATTTACTGGCTTACCATTTGCTGTATACAGCACAGAGCTAAAGGAGTGCTTCCTCTGATGTCTTTCTCAATAGTCTGCTAAATCTCTATCATCTACAGTTACTGATCATTTTTAAAGGTTTTTAAGAAATTAAGTACTAAGAACTGTCTTGTCTAAGAAAGGCCTGAATAACAGGAATTCTCTGCATTGTTACAAATTGAAACTAATTTATATTCTTGGTTCTTGCATAGTGTTGGTACCTATTACATTTTGACAACAATTTTGTTACCTATTACATTATAAACGTAGGAGTAGTGATAATTATATATTAATTCAGATGAATAGCACTCCTTTAATTAAAAGAAGACAATAAATTAAAATAAATAATAAAAACAATGAAAAAAGCCACCCAAGTAAAAGTTTAAGGACGAAATATAAATGAAACAGGACTTGTGAAGAAACTTAGATGAAACACAGAAGAAACACAGAAGAGACGACGATCCAGCGAAGAAGCGTTACACAAACACAGGGAGGTACCCAGGTTACAGATGAAGAGGGTCAATGATGGAAGTCCGATGATTCATAATACGTAAATGTCTAACTTGAATAACGTTTTCGGGATTTTTTTCCCATCTTCAGTATTAAAGTTTTTTGAATGAATGGAAGATATCATAATAAAAAACAAAACAATGTAGTCTAATACAATGTGTGATATTATGATTATTTTTGATTGTTGTGATCAGGATTGTTGAGTGCAAGGGAAGTGATATTATATTTTTAGTAGTAATTTCCATTTATTATTAATTTGTATTGATGGTTTGGCTAAATTTTTTTCATTCGAAATAATGTTGATGGTTTCTTTTATTAGTCTTTTTTATAATTTATTTCTTTACTAATAATTTTGATTTTGTTCCAATCCGGATTATGATTTTGGTTAATGCAGTGATTTACTAAATGATTGTTTTTATTTTTGTTTCTAAGTGCTCTTTCATGTTCTTTTTATTCTTGTTATTAATTGTCTTTTTGTTTGACCTGTGTAAATGTGTTGACAATTGGTGCATGGAATTTGATATATTATGTTAGTGATGTTCCATTTTTCTTTATTATTTAGGAAAATGTCTTTGAAATTAGATATTGTGTTATTGTTTTGATTTTTTGTTGTTTTTATATTGGTAGTTATTAATTTTTTGGTTATGTTATTTGATACCTATTGTTGCACAAACTTTTCCTTGCATTTTTGTCTATAAGATATATTTTGTTGGACAGTGCAAATTGTTTGTGAATTGCGTGTTGATACCATATTTGATAAGCATTGTTGCACACACTTTGCCTTGCATTGTTGCTCATGAGGTATTTTTCATCAACCCTAGAATGCTAACCATACGTCTTGGAGACGTAGTTAAAATTTTAAACATCAGCTGCTGCGCTTGACTTTGAAAGAGCACCCTGTAACTCCAGGTATGCTTCATCAAACATGTATTCTTTCGAATAGTAGTGTTTCAGTTGTCCAGCTTGCATAATAACAGCGTGTGTTGCGCATTTTCGTAAACATAGTGCGTCTGTTAGACGTAGAGTTAGTATTCAACGTAAATTTTTATACGTCTCTTGGACGTAGAGTTAGTATTCAATGCATATTTTTGTACGTCTAATAGACGTGTTGTTATGAATGATGGTGCTTATTTATATCCTCTGAAGCGTATTAGTTATTGTTAATTACAAGTGCTTATATTAATACAAAATTCTATTGTTATGGATTCTGTAGAAGAAAAAGAAATTGAAAAAATTATTGGAAGTCTAAATATAAATTAGTCTTCAGGAATTGATGGAATTTAGGCAAACAACATTAGAAATAATGGTAACAGTTTTGTTAACTCATGTATATAATGTAATATTAAAGACAAATGAATGGCCAAAAGAGATAAAAATGTCAAAGATTAGGCCAATCTATAAGAAAGGTAAAAAACAGATTTAAATAATAATCGACCAATATCATACTTTCTATTATTACAAAATATTTTTAAACATTGGATTAAAAAAAAACTTTTGGTCAAGAAATATATGGTTATAGAAAAAAGAAGCCAACCCGAAATTTGAAATGACATAAAAATTAAACAAATGTTTTCATCATGGTCTTAATTCAGCATTTTTGTTTTGGATTTAAATAAAGCTTGGGATTTGGTAAATCGTGATATTTTGTTTTTAAAATTAAAACAATATGGTATATGAGGACAATGTTTAAATTTGTTGAAAGGAATGCATACGAATAGAATGTAAAAACTAAAGATAAATAATTGTGAAAGTTCAGTTCACAAATGGTATTCCTCAAAGGTCAATAGTAAGTTCAATTTTTTCCAAATTCTAGAAATATCTCTTTTCGTTTGTCTTTTAAAACATTTTAGACTATAAAATTCGTTTTAATACATATATTTTTTTCGAATATTCTTATATCGATTGTTTTTTTAATATTGCTATTTTACAGAGTTGTTAAATAGGTAATGAACAATTTTTATAATAAATGTATTGTTCCAAATTACTTATTATATAATAAATAAATACACAAAACTCCTTATTTCAATCAATACAACTATACAACTAATCATAACTGCATTTCAATGTGATGTACGTCTGGGAGGTGTATAGTTAGTAACAAGGTTATGCTGCTCATGGTTAGTATTCTAGGGTTAATATGCCTTGGCATAACCATGATTGTCGATTTTTTATTCAATAATTATTATTTTTTCGAAATCTGATATAGACAGTGTCCACCTTCATGCTTTGATGGTCAAGTATGCAAAATTTCATCAAGATCAGAATAAACCTGTAAATTTGTATAAGAAACAAGCAAAGAAAGAAACCCACCCATAAACATACTTCTTTATATACACTGAGCATATTATTATGACCACTTGACATTTTATGCAAATGTGCGCACGGATGTCGCCATAATGTTGCTAGTGGGCCAGACCAATATATAAAGAGAAGTTGAGTGTCATCGACAACAGTAGACGTGTTCCATTCTTCAACTATGGGTATGTCACGTGGATTTAGCAGAGTGGGACAAGAAAAGCGGGAACGTATAAATAAAATAAAAATTCTTTATTCATGGCATTTTGAAAATGGAACCCAATTTACAAAAGTACGTAAAATTGAAAATCACTTCGATTTCGCACAGTGGAAAGTTCAAATTAGGCAAAAGTTCCAGAATCCAGTAGGATTAATATGGCAGCAGTTTTCAAAGGAAAGAAATACTTAGAACGTATCTCTAGACGCTTCTGTAACGAATATTATATTTATCTTTGAAGTATAACCAAGGAACCTCCGATTCTAACTCCTGGATTCTTTTGACGATAACTCGGCTGAAGTAG
>JAHWFO010093546.1:1582087-1640433 GCA_023313115.1 Rhysida immarginata
TAAAAACTTTATTTCTGAAATCACTAAAAAAATAGATTGATACGACTAATTAGATGCGTAGCACAACACTTGGTCTCTTAGACCTTATTGACGCAATAATAGTGGAATTATTGTAATACACTCTTATCTTGGTCGGAATCACTTTATTCTATAGACACTAAAGTAGATTAATACTACCAAATTAACACATAGCACAACACTTGGTCTCTTAGACCTTAATGACGAATTTACTAGTTGAATTATTGTACAACACTTTTATCTTGGTCGAAATAACGTTATTCAGAATGCACTGAAATAGATGGAGGCGAATAATTAACCATATGTATATATATGTATATATATATATATATCTTTAGCCATATGATATAAATATAAAAAGAAGAATAGACCTTGCTGTTTTGCTTTTGATTTAAGACAGAAATTAAGACACTGACACCACTTCCGCATATGTGCATAAAACAAACCGCACGCTCACAGAAGACACAATTCCCGTTGCTTAAATTTCTCCTGCTAAGGAATTTCTTAACATGCGAGCTGGGATAAATCCTCCTGTTCCATGACGGCAGTAAGCACTCAATGAAAAAGGATAGATTCCTACGGCGTCCTCCCCTTCGCCGAGTTCAACCAAATCCGGCTGAAATATTCGTTGAAAACTTTCTCGACGGAGGAAATGTTTGGCTACAAATAGTAACGTCAGTGTTCTACTGAAGTTACTATGTAGGCTTCGACTAGTGTCATATAAAATCAGGCTCTTACCGTTTCGGTGAGAAATTTGGCAGGTAACCGCTGTTTCTCTGTCTATCGACGGGGACTGTCCATCAGCTCCTTTCGTCGTCGCCGGGGTAGAGGGAAGTGCGTCGTTCTTTCCCTCTCCGCTACTCTTTTCAATTTCTCCAACGACGAAAATGATGGCCCGCTCGATAATCGTTTTTAGGCGGCTCTCCCATTCGGTGGAGAAGATTATTTCTGGCCCACCTTGCTGCCTCGGAAACTTCGGTTCCTCGACGTCCTGAACGTTTTGCTCGCCGGCTGCGTTCAACGTTCCTTCGTCGTCGTGGCCGTCGCTCTGCCAAATTCTTGTTCCCGTAACCTGCAAACCGCAGTTCGGCGAAAACTTCCTTCTGCCATTGAAGTCGCTCCGGCGCCTTTTACGAGGGCATTGACTCTGCGCCTTATCGTACTGAAACGGAGTCCATGACCTTCTCGGTCGCCGACGATAGCTTTTCTGTCCCTTCTCTAGCTTCATGCTCACGTGTTTCGGAGCGGCTCGCTCGACGTCATCGTCGTCATCTACGTCGTTTCTCTCCGACGTTCTTGTCAGTTGCCGACGATATCCACGTGACAGGGTAAACTACGTGATTTAACAGCCTTCAAATGCGTGATGATTGTAGGTGCTCGGAGCTATGGAGCACGTATCATTAAAACAGTAGCATTCGTGGGATGCTCAAGAGCAGGCATCGTTAAAGTATTTAAAGACTGGATGGTTAGCCAGAAGACGGGGTCTGTACGTTCGCGTTGTGGTCGCTCGCGGTTGGTTGATGATCAGACAGAACGGAGACTGTCACAACTAGTAAAGGATAACAGAAGGACAACTGTGCATCAAATCACTGCTGACCTTAATCGGGGATCCTCCAAAACGGACTGCATGCTGCATTGCATGGGATACGGAAGCCAAAGAACTGTCCGCACACCTTTCCTGTCTGCAGCCAACAAGCGGAAATGACTTCAATTCGCTCAGGAGCACAAGGACTAGATTATCAAGCATTGGAAACAAATCATGTTTTCTGATAAGTCACAATTCCAGTTACATCATGCAGAAGGCTGCGTGAGAATCTGGTGGAAACAGCACGAAAGCATGGACCTTAGATGCATGAGTAGAACCTTTCAGGCCGTTTTATGGTCTGGGGAATGTGGGCAGTTTTATGGTCTGGGGAATGTTTTCCTGGCATGCGTTGGGTCCGTTAATACATCTTGAACAACATCTATGGCACAGCATACCTCCATATCATCGCCGATCAAGTCCACTCTATCATATTGATGGCATACCCCAATGGGGATGGCTGCTTCCAGCAAGACAATGCACCATGCCATGAACTCGTATTGTGCAGGAGTGGGTCCAGGAACATGAGGGGGATGTTACCTGACTTTGGTGGCCCCCACAATCCCCAGATCTCACTCCAATTGAGCATTTGTGGGATGAAGTCAAATGAACCATCAGATGGCTGGATCCACCACCGTCCAATGTAGCACAACTACAACGTTATATCCATCAGGCATGGTGTCAGATTCGTTACACCTTCTTCTAACATCTCGTGGAATCAATGCCACGAAGAATCACCGCAGTATTGAAAGCAAACTTTGGCCCAATGAGATACTGACAGGGTGGTCATAATAATATGCTCACTCAGTGTATGTAGATAGAAGACTAGCAGAGGACCCGGTGTTTCCCGGGATAATTATACATGCAGGTAAGCAGAACAGTCTCCAGAAGTTAAATTATAAAGATATTTCATAAAGATATTTTAATCTCCACACACTTTTATAATTATTAGCATATTTCATAAAGGTATTTCATTAAAAATTATTCATATACATATTTCTCACATATTTCATACATAAATAGAAATTTCTTCATCAAAATTTCCATTACTCGGGGTATACTCATACAATTTCCACACAGATATTTTCCCCTCACTAGAACCTACTATACTTTCCATCTTATAACTTTACACTGCAGTAGTTGCATCTCGATTGATTATCACACGTCTAACAAAGCAAAACTGAAAGTGAAAATCTAACTGTTGGGTCTCTTATTGTTGGTAAAGTATCTTTTATTTGCTTTTCCTCATGAAAGTGAATGTCATTATCGTAATTTTTGGTAATTTCTTGATTTGCATGTTAAACATTCAAATGTCTTTGTAAAGTGCATACTGAGGTAACTAGAAAGTTCAAATGTGATTGTTGGTGATCTGTTCATAGGAATTTGGAATTTTTTTTGTTTTATTCGGAATTCCATGCTGAACAAGTCTTCAATTGGAGTTTTTCCTGCATCCCTTACAGTTTCTCTTATTAAAAATAAGTAATTTGTTACCTTCCTAAAATGAATTATAATATGCAAAAAATTATAAAGATATGATTTTAATAATTAATATTAGTTTCATATGTAATTTGTTCAAAAACATGGTTAAAAAAATTAAATGAAATTAGGATTTGAACCTGGGACCTTTAGCATTATACTCTATCAACTTAACCACAATAACTTCATGAAGGTAACACTGTCTGAATTGGTAAATCGGTATATGGCGATCAAGGTGCTCCCAAAGATGTTCGATTGGATTGATGTCCAGCGAATTAGCGGTCCAAGGGAGCACTCGAAAATCAGTAGTATTCCTCGAACCAATCCAGAGGGAGACCTACCTTGTGCAGGATGCATTGTCCTGCTGGAACGCACCATCACATTGGGGAAACAACGTGGACAAGTACGGGTGCACCTGGTTCGCTACGACTGACAGGTATTGAAATTGCCCTTTAGACGAATCTGAGGACCTAACTGCTCCCAACAGAAGATCCCTACACATGCACACTACCCCCACCAGCGTGTTTCTGGCCCACAATGGCCTCCTGTGGTCTCTTTTCTTGGCGTTCACGATGCACTCATCATCGTCCGTCAATTTTATGGAGCAAAAACCTTGACTTGTCGAAGAAGGCGATCTTAGCCCACTCATCTGTGGTCCAATGGCGGTGCTCACGTGCAAAGTCTAGGCATTGTTGACAATGACCCCTGGTCAACATGGGTGCAGCTACCATGTGTCGACTGTACAGGCCCATCTGTAGCAGGGTGCATTCAACAGTAATGTCGTATACACATCTGTTGGCACCACTGTTGAATCTGGTGGTCAATTGATGGACTGTGGCTCTCCTGTCACCTTTTGCAAGTTGTTGTAGGCACCGATAACTCCGTTGGTCGATGGCTCGTAACTCTTTACAGTGATGGCATTGGGACGCGATTTCTGTCCCTGCTGTCTACTCTTTGTACACCTTCACTACAGTGGACGGTGAACAGTTCACAAATCGCTCCACCCTTGCTGCGATTCCCTATTATCATCCCTTTTTGGATGTCTGTTAAATCCGGACGTTTACCAATTTTGAGGCTCGTGCACCTGCCGTTTGATGCACCAGTTTTAAAGCTTTCTCAGCCTGTTATGCAAATTTTTCAATGTGTAATCGTTGTTGGGGCGTACCATCCATGTGCCTTGATGGGGTGCTGGTCATAATTCATTGATATGACAGTGTATATCAATAGCTTACATAACTAAATTTAAAAAATTATATCTCATAAACTAATGCCCATTAGAATGAGTTACTATGTCATATAATAGTGGGAGGGATGTCTAATGACATATTTAAATTTCAGTTTAATCCAAGCTTAACAGACCTGGTCCTACCCTTGTTAGAGAAAGCTGTGTGGTGAATACAATTAACACATATGAGGAACTTAAAACCATATTAAAAGATAGATATTCAACAGAAGAGCCAGAGATCATAGAACAATGATTTAATCATTTTAATCAAAAGATAGGTGAGACAGTGCAACAATATGCAACTCCTACCCCCAATCGCAGAGGAGGAGGAAGGAGTAGTGGCGGAGGCTAAGCGCGAGATGCAGAGAGAGATATTGAGTGCTATGTGTTCCTTAAGTCGATTCGTCACACCTCTTTTGGAGCTTCCCACGTAAAACTTATTACACGATGCACATTTTAATTTGCATATGCCAGCTTTATCTTTTGCATGGATTTGGTCTTTAAAGCACTTTTATGGTGTTTGAGCTCTTGTATACAACTGCATACTCAAATTCCCTGCAAATATTTTTAAAACCGTTGTTTAACTTGACATTTTAGAAGAGAACCAACGACTTCCTATAGTCGATATTGTTCATCTGCCTTAGGGTGGTGACCTTGTCTAAATCTATGTGCAATTTGATTTTTATCGCTAATTTATTTACCATATCACAATTGAATCCATTGAGACTAGAGAACGATTGGATTAGATTGAGTTCATTTTCTCTAGTTTCATTCTTTAATGGTAGTATTAGAGCTCGCCTAATTTGGTGGTGATATGCTGCTAATTTGTGTGCCTTACAGTGGTTTGAATCACTTCTAATGTAGGCAGGGACAAAGTTTAACTTTCTATTAACTTCAAATTCTAGGCTGTCTCTTACTCTAATAATTTTGAGGTCCAAGAATAGAAGTGCTTGGTATTGTTCCTCTTCCATTGTAAACTTTATATATGGGCTTAATTTGTTGATGGATGCTAAAAACTCAACTACATCACCTTTGTTAATATTGAAAATACAAAAAATGTCATCGACATATCTATGCCGATTGGAAGTAGTTGAACGTGCTAAATGCAACGTTTTCTAACTTTCTGATAAACAGATTCGCCAAATAGGGGCTAATACTGCTACCCATCGGTGTGCCATTTAACATTCGGTAAAATTGGTCGTTAAACTTAAAGACGTTATTAAAAACAATATACCGCATAACTATCATATCTTTAATAATCCCTAGTGGGATGTCATTGTCTTCTAGAATTTCTACGAGGAAATCTAAAATCTCTTAAAGCGGTATACTGGGGTAGAGGCACTCGATATCAATCAGAGATGAGGATCATACGTGGATGAGAATCAATCGAAGCTGGTGTGCAGATCGTCTCTACCATGGTTATGTGTCTCCATCGTGGATGTGTTTCAACCGCTCTTTTTGGACTTCTGGTTGTGATTTTGAAGTGTAAAGTGCTGATCTTGGTTACTATTGAGAGTGCCTCGGTGGAATCGAAGTGCAAGGTAGGACTTTTTAAGTCTTTTAAACTGTGTCCTTCTGAGTAGGTGCGTCCTTCTAAGGACGGCAAAACCCCGTACCACACCTGCTTCATGATGACATAAGGCGCTGCGTCAAAATCTTCTTCTTCATTCACTGTTAAGTATGCTAATGGTGAAGTGTTACCTTGTGAACTGGTCTACAAAGATGCATGTAAAGATCCGAGATTTCTAGCAACTGATATTATCATTAACGAACAACTTCAGGCATTACTTACTGAACTGAACAATCAGAATCTAGATTAGAATCAAGGGTGGAAGCACTGCCCAAGGTACTTGGTAGTAAAATTGATAATTTAAAAAAGGATGTTCAAAGTGCAAGTTTAGAGACTGCCAATGGCCTTGCTAACTTTGGCAATATTGAAGGACTTAATCAAGGACTTTATGGGCTCTCCCAGTACTTCTGATTCACCCATGATAGTGTTAAATGCTGAAAACGTTACTACTTGCCTGGAAGCGGCCAACGAAGGAAACGCCTCATTACGAGCTAGCGTCAAAAGAAGGTATGAAAATGATTTCGCTGACAGTGATGGAGATGACTGGCGTATTGTGCAGAATAAAAGGAACAAAGGTGGTGTTAAGATAAACAACATCCAGGCCACTGTTAATATCGACGATAGTGTCTCTGTGGCCCTACGAGGTAACGAAGCTAAGCTTAGTCATTCCCACAGCAATGTCACCCATGGAAAGGAAGCTGTTTACATTCCTCCGATTATTATTCTTCATCACGGGAAGCCAATCACGAAAATTCTAGACGAGATTAAAAATCACGTGGCTCTGGATAAAATTACTGCCCACACGGGTCGTTCAGACACCATTAAGGTCAAATGTCATGACAAAGAAACGCACAAAACTCTAGTTTCTGGAATCAAAAGGAATGATGTTCTTAAAATCCAACACCACCAACTAAAATCAGAAAAGCTACTGAAATACGTTGTTCGTAACGTTGACAAAACATACGACCTCGAAGGTTTCTGTGAAGACCTCAGAAGTGCCAACTACTTTCTGGACAAAGCAACTAGGCTTAAAAAAGCAAACGGGGCTGTCGAGATGCCAATGGTTCTAGTCCTCCTCTAAAGCACTGAACATAATAAGTCCTTCCTAAATCTGAAACGTATCGGTCCACTTGCTGCTGTAGCAGTTGAATTATTTAAGAGTAACAAAAGGCCATTGCAATGTTACAATTGCCTACATTTTGGGCACGTGTCTCAGGGCTACACCAAGTCACTACGTTGCAACAAGTGTGTAGGCAATCATCAATCAAGGGACTGTACGAATATCAAAGTTAAAGACCCGCCTAAATGTATTCGCTGTGAAGGCCAGCACACAAGCAGCTATACAAAATGCCTCAAATAACCACAAGTCAACAGAAATAGAAATTTTAAGGTAGATGAAGGTAGATCTTTCGCTTCCGTTGCCTCTGCTTCAGTTGGTAAGGGTGCTGTTGACCACAAAGACCAGGCGGGGATGGTGTCAGAAATTAAGAACGAGCTTCATCCGAAATTTCAACAGAATAAGTTTGAAAGAAAAAAGAAGGAAAACAGAAAAAGAAATGAGCAAAAGCGCTTTACAGAAAAAACACCCCCGCTGGAAATAAGAGCAGATGGGCAAAACCAATACGACTGGAAGAGAGTGAAAAGGGGAGGAAGGAAGAGAGACAAGAAAAATCTAGGAGAGCGAATTTGGATTCCGTCGCGAATGGTCAGAAGAAAATTTGTAAGCGTTATTTCGTATGGCGAAGGATTTAGGGAAAAAAGAAAGGACAAAACAAAGCAGTTCGAAGGGAGAAACTCAATAAGAAATGAGTATCAGGTTAATAGGAGAGACTTTCTTGGTTGACGTAAGCAAAGGAAGGAAGCTAATGGCATAGGAACGGAGGAACGTAGACAAACAAGTAGGATGGAGGAGAATCCCATCCACAACACGGAAACACCTGCTGCGTCCCGTACGAAGGAACGACGAGCCGAGGAAATTCCATCCAAGGAAATTTCGACTGAGGCGATTAGCGAGCAGGTGGCGTTGTGCGAACAGGTGCCAGCTTCCTCGGTTTTCTCGACTTGATAGAGACCCGCTCCCGATGACGTTCACATGAGTGCGCAACCCTTTGCTTAACTATTGTGTAATTTGTGCGAAGGTCTAGTGCTAGTATCTACCGGGATAGTTAATTGATTTGAACGTTAAATAAGAATTCTGTGCAGAATTCTATGCAGAATCGACGCCACACTTACTGTAGGACCTACGTCCGACGCTTCTGCTACATTACTAATAAGTAAGTGACTTAATTTATTCACGAGTAATTCCGCCAACATATAGATATATCTGTGCCATCCATTCGGCCTATTTTCCCCTTGGGTCTAATTCCGCTCCTTGTGTCTTCCCAATAGGAAGGAGCCCTCACCCTCCTCATGGTGGGCATAAGACCTTTCTCAGTTCCCTTCAGTGACCCAGATGGATATGATGGCCTCCACCGTAGTAGTCCCAAGGATAACGAGCATTAGTGTTTCGTTCTGATAACACTGTAAAAGACTTTACTTTATTGTTAAACTTAATTACATATTTTCGTTTTAGTATTAAAAGTTATTTTGTTGAACAAACGCCTCCCACTTACTCTGCTGTCACACAAAGAGGGGCATGCAGGAAAGCCGTGACACTTATTTATAAAGCACAACTCTGCCTTATAAAATAAATTCTTGGTCATAAAATAAATACGGTTGGTGCGTGTGTAGTGTTTGTGAATTGCGTGTTTATACCATTGTCGATACCTATTGTTGCACGAACTTTGCATTGCATTGTTGGTCATGTGATTCTTCTTATTAGCATGCACTGCCATCATCATGTATATCGAAATATTATTGATAATTTTTATTTCAAAATCTGAGGTAGACAGTGACCTTCCTCATGCTTTAAAAGTCATGTGTGCAAAATTTCATCAAGATGGGAATAATCTGTAGATTTGTATAAGATACAAGCCAACAAATACACATACACTTACGAACAAACACTCTTCTTTTCTAGCAGAGCCATCCGGCGTTGCCCGAGATAATTACATTTGTAGGTAAACAGAACAACCACTAGTAAATGACTTCATCTGATTTTCCGTAGTTCTTGTCACGTGTATAAATATGATTGATTATTGTGCAGTGGAAAAATATACAAGTAACAGCGCATGATCAAGGTAATTTGATAAAAAGATATTTAATAAACACAAGTAATGATAAGTAGAGATAAAGACAAGCACATGTAGCTTATTACTATAACTTAAAGTAAAAGCAAAAAAATAACTATCTAACTAATATACAGAATACAGTAAAATGAAATGCGTTGCAGGTAATTTTTCTACAAATAAGGCTACAAAACAAATAAACAGTAACTTGAATAATGCTTAAACTACAGCATAAAGAATCTCTGACCCAGAATAAGCTTTTCCTAGGCGGGAACATTACCCGTTCGAAATAAATCACTCCAAAAGTTTATAAACTTAACTGTTAACTAAACACAAGTTAAATAAGTATTATACAAAATCTTATTTGAAATGTAATGGCACAATATTTCACAATTACATCATGAATTAAATAAACATACATTCAAAGTTGTATTTCAAAAATGTAATATGCACATTATCTAATCAGTTCCAAATTCTTGTATAGGTATGGAAAAACAAGCTAAATAGAGTCTCATGATTCAGTCCAAAAAGTCTCACTATAATTCAACAACCAAAAATACATAGAGGTTGAATAGCCGTCTAGGCAATATACTTCTGACAAAAATTATTCATACCAACAATTATTCATGCAATAAATTATTCAGGCAACTGGAACACTATACAAGCATCCATAAAACACATTACCTCGATGACTAAGGCTAACGATGTAAAGTAATGTAAAACCAACTGCTACAATATTGCTTTCTCGTAAAATTCATTATGATAACACTGTAAAAGGTTCGGTAACAGAAATCTCATCAATAGAATATTAAAGCACATTAGTTTGATATTTTCCTTTTTAAGAATTACAGAAATCAATGTTCACTAATTAAAACAATAAATTTCACTTCTGGCAGATACACATCAACGTCCCAGTTCAGTCTTAATTTTATTAATCATGGCAAGACACCTTAGGCAAGACACATATGCCTAAAAAAAACATGTGTAAGAGATTAGACTTAATTAAAACCTTCAAAACTGGTTATCTGAAAATGCCAAAAAATCAAACGCCACTTATGGAGGCTATTCGATTCTTGAACGAGCCACAAACATTTGGCGCCAAAAACTAATAAGTTAATTAGAACACTGAATGAATAGGGCAGGACGGGAAACATCAGCTTATGCATTAAGCTGTAATTCTACATGGGCGAACTATCACGAAGCCAATAGAATCCTCGTAATATGCCGTCATTCCGCTGGGCCAGAAATTATTAATTTCTGTCTGGAAATGGAATGCTCTACGCCGCAACTTAGGGAAGGTCGTTTTTATAACCTTGCCGGACAAGCCCACAAAGAAAGAAAAACTTACAGTTGAGCTGAATGCGTTGCATAGCGGTCTTCTCAAACTGACGGGAAGTCTCGGGCACGGTAGCGCTTGCTCCAAGTCGCTCCTCACACGTTCGTTGACCTCTCCATTCGAAACCGCCGCCTGCGTGGCTTGACTGCGTGGCTTTCTCCGTAAAGGCGTCGTATCCTGGCCTTTAAATGCCTTCCCCTCCCGTTGGGAATTCATGCATGAGGGCTCGCCGCCTCTTCTCTCGACCAAGAACACATCTCTGCTCTCAAACCTCGGTCCTGCTCGGCTCCAACGTTTTACTTGGTCGCTCTCTTTGGCTCCTCTGCCCTCTCTCTTCTTTCTCTCCTTCCAACTCTTCAAAGTTTTCTTTTTGGCGCTCACTTTGGCGCTATCTGCCTTCCCATTGGCTCCTGCTCTATGATGCTCCACCCGCTGGCTGTGACGTATAACTTTGCTTTTTGTGTTGTAGAACACACGAGTGAATTTCCTGTTCTAATACAGTGATCATGTGCTCACTAGTTATACTCTGGGAATTGTACCTTCTGTTCTCCAAGTTTCGACTTTTTATTTGGCCTCAAACTGTGTGTAAATCTGCCCCATGCTTTCCGTGTAAACTTAACCCATCACCATGTTTGGGTTACAACTAAGCTTTTTTCTTAAGGTTAACAATAAACTCAATATCTTAAAATAAGCCCAAAAGAACAGGATAACCAAAATTTAGTTACGATGTTCTATTGGTACAGATCCTATAACTGCCAATACATTAGTGGGAAAATTTACTTATTAGAAGAAAAATTAGAAAAAATTGTCTATTTCACTGTTCTCACACACAACCGACTCTAAACTCTTATGAGGGTACATGGCGGTGGTTACATTTCTCCTGACTCAAAGGCTGTACGCTCCGAACAATGGTAAGTAAACTATAGCGAATGTGTAAACCTACCTCTGTACCAAAACAGCTCCGTTTTTCTCTACTTATATTACAACACTTTGCTTGATATCCCGGCGTTGCCAGCGACTTTATTTAAGCTCTCGTTTTCCTGTCTCAGATTAAAATGATAACCACCTTCACCACCAGGGAGCATCACTGGACACTTTAGACCCATGATTCCTTCGAAGTTTCCCTTGTCTATGACGTATACGCTCTTATATCCACCTGTTCTATATTAAGCTAATGTTTTTCAGATGTTTCTAATGCCCGGATAGCTTTTTGTTTCGTTTTGTAAGTTGTTCTCTCATTCCTTTCCAAACACAAAAATTCTCAGTTCTATAGTTGCATGGTTCCATAATCAATACTCGTTCTCTCTCTTTCCTTTTCTAGCAGAGGCACTCGGCGTTTGCTTGGGATAATTAGTGTTGTAGGAAAACAGAACGTCAAAAAGATAAGTTATAAATCAAATTGATTTTCAGTAATTCTACAATTTCCTGTTGTAGACGACGCCCTGATAACTTTTTCCTTCTTTGACCAATACTCATTAATTTCTTAAAAGGTCATTTCAATAGATATGAATTAGACGTATATTTTAGAGCATAATATTTTGTGGTTGTGAGATTTGAAGAGTCGAGATGATTTATGCTTTGTTGTTGTTTATGCCGTCAAATATCGCTTTTCCACTCTTTCTCAATAGTCTGCTAACTCTCCGTAATCTCCAGTTACTGCTCATTTTTAAGATTTGCAAGAAACGGTTAAGTTCTAGTCACTATCAGTTCTAAGAAAAGCCCTAAACACAGAAATTCTATGTATTGTTACAGATTCAATTTAGTTTATAATTCTCAGAAATGAACCTACTTAAAATGCACACTTTGCCTTGCGTGGTTGGTCATGAGATGCCCCTTGTTATATTTCCGATTTATTATCATCTTCTTGCTTAGAAGATCAAGTGTGCAAAATTTAAACAAGATCGGAATGAAACTATAGATTTGCATAAAAAACAAAAAAACAAACAAGAAATGTTTGAGATGTATTATCTATCTATATATATAAAGAAGGATGTTTGTCTGTGGGTCTGTGGGTACGTTTTTTATACAAATCTACAGTTTTATTCCGATCTTGATGAAATTTCGCATACATGACCTTCAAAGCATGAGGAAGGTCACTGTCTAATTCAGATTTCGAAAAAATAATAATTATTGATATAAAATCGATATTCATGGTTATGGCAGGGCATATTAATGAGAAATATCGCATGACCAACAATGCAAGACAAAGTTTTTGCAACAATGGTATCAACATGCAATTCACAAACACTCTGCACGGACCAACAATATATATCTCATGACCAACAATGCAAATAAAAGTTTGTGCAACAATAGGTATCAACAAAGGTTTCAACACGCAATTCACCAATAACAATGAGCTCAAAATGATGATGCAATGATAAAGCAGTCCTTTCCAAGAATTATAACAATGCAATATGGATAAGTTTCAATTTGTAACAATGTATAGAATTCCTGTTATTCAGGCTTTTCTTAGAAAAGAGAGTTCTTAGTACTTAACAATTTCTTGAAAATCTTTAAAAATGATCAGTAAATGGAGACAATGGAGAGTTAGCAGACTATTGAGAAAGAGTGGAAAGACGAGAGAGGAAGCACTCCTTTAGCTCCGTGATGTATTGAGCAAATGGGAAGCAAGTAAATAGAAGAATCCGCGACCGCTAGACTGCACAAAGTGATGAATGGCCAAATTTTGCTTCAACACATCGAGAGAAGAGTGGAATTGCAACAACACTAAGTATACATCTGAGGTAAGATTACGTGAGTAAGAAATTATTTAAAATAGCAGTGGCATCCTTGGAGGTCCAGCCATTGTGAGCCTTTAAAAAGATTTTTTTCGAATTTTCATTAAGAATTTTTACTGTATTAATTCTAAGCATTTTCATGTGTTTATTTTTAAGATATTGCAAAATTTATTTTAATTTTTGAGATTGTTCTGTTTACATCCCAAGTGTAATAATCCCGGGCAACGCCGGGTACCTCTTCTAGTCTATCTATATATATAAAGAAGGATGTTTGTGGGTTTGTATGTTTTTTATACAAATCTACAGTTTTATTCCGATCTTGATAAAATTTCGCGTACATGACCTTCAAAGCATGAGGAAGGTCACTGTCTACCTCAGATTTCGGAAAAATATTAAATATCGATAAAAAATCTATATTCATGGTTATGGCAAGGCATATTAATGAGAAATATCTCATGACCAACAATGCAAGGCAAAGTTGGTACAACAATAGGTATCAACAATGGTATCAGCACGCAATTCACAAACACACTGCATGAACCAACAATATATATCTCATGACCAACAATGCAAGGCAAAGTTTGTGCAACAATAGGCCCATTGTGTTCGCATCAACAATGGTATCAACGCGCAATTCACCAATAACAATGAGCACAGAATGATGATGTAATGTTAAAGCAATCTTTCCAAGAATTATAACAATGAACATAAAATGATGATGTAATATGGATAAGTTTCAATTTGTAACAATGCATAGAATTCCTGTTATTCAGGCTTTTCTTAGAAAAGAGAGTTCTTAGTACTTAACAATTTCTTGAAAATCTTTAAAAATGTTCAGTTACTGGAGATAATGGAGTGTTAGCAGACTATTGAGAAAGAGTGGAAAGACGACAGAGGAAGCACTCCTTTAGCTCCGTGATGGATTGAGCAAATGGGAAGCAAGTAAATAAAAGAATCGGGGACCGCTAGACTGCACAAAGTGATGAATGGCCAAGTTTTGCTTCAACACATCGAGAGAAGAGTGGAAATTGCAACAACACTAAGTATACATCTGAGGTAAGATTACGTGAGTAAGAAATTATTGGAGAGGTCCAGCCATTGTGAGCCTATAAAAAGATTTTTTTCGAATTTTCATTAAGAATTTTTACTGTATTAATTCTAAGCATTTTCATGTGTTTATTTTTAAGATATTACAAAATTTAATTTTATTTTTTGAGATTGTTCTGTTTACATCCAAGTGTAATTATCCCGGGCAACGCCGGGTACCTTTGCTAGTTTCTAATAAAAGCCCAAACAACAGGAATTCTATGCATTGTTACACATTCAACCTTATTTAGAAAGCAGAAACTTTGCCTTGAATTGTTGGTCATGAGATATATATTGTTGGTCCGTGCATAGTGTTGGTGAATTGCGTTTTGATACTATTGCTGATATTTTTGTTGCATAATCTTTGCCTTGCATTGTTAGTCCTGAGATACGTCTTATTAGTAAGCGTTGCCATCATCATGGATATCGATTTATTATCGATAATTTTTATTTTCGAAACTGAGGTAGACATGACCTTCCTCATGCTTTGAAGTGTGCATAATTTCATCAAGATCGGTAGAAAACTGTAGATTTGTGTAAGAAACAAACAAACCCACAAATTGCGTGTTTCCGGCTTTGCATGCAGCTCGGCGGCTACCGTGCAGTGGAGCATTCACAGGGGTTGGTTTACACCTTTTTAACTCGTTTACAATGTTTTTGTGGGGTAAATGGTATTCGGAATAGTTGTTAGTTTTTTCTTTTCCTACCATCTCTCTAAATCTGGCAGTGGAATTCATAAACACCCTGTATTTGTAGATAGATATACTTAATGACTTTATTTGTTCTCCGTACATGCATCCACCTTTTAAAAATTAACATTCATCATCCACCTTTAACAATTACAATTTTTCAACTACCTTTATATGCGTTATATATATAGTGTTTAGAAATATACAGGGTGTTTCATAATTATGTACAATAAATTTAGTGACATATTCTTCAGGTCAAAAGAAGATGAAAATGTTCTATAGCACTTTGTCTGGAAACGATTTATTTACGCGATACAGCCAACTAAACCCGTGGCTCCAAATTACAAGAATTGTTCAAAGTGCCCGCCACCAGCTCGCACGCACGCTTCGGCTCGTTGCATGAGCGACCGTCTGATGTCATGGAAGAGTTCGTCGCCAGCATTACGAACGGTTTGGCATGCATTTTCAATTCGTTGTCGCAGATCCATAATGTTAGGAACTTCTGTGCTGTAGACGATCGTTTTCACATGACCCCACAGAAAAAAGTCCAAGGGATTAAGGTCAGGTGATCTTGCAGGCCAGGCTACCGGTCCACCTCGACCTATCCACGGATTCGAGTATGCAGCATTAAGGTGTGCACGCACAACATGGCTAAAATGTGCTGGAGCGCCATCATGCATGAACCACATGTTAGATTTTATCAAAAGAGGAACATCTTCCAGTAATTCTAGCAATGCATTCTGCAGAAACAACAGATACTTTCGCCCAGTCAATCGTGGCGGCAACACATAAGGGCCAATTAAGTTATTTCCGACAATTCCACACCAAATGTTCACGGAGAAACGCTCTTGATGCGCTCGAGCTCTGGTAACGTGCGGGTTAGCATCTGCCCAATGGTGCTGGTTGTGAGAATTTACGATTCCTGTCCGGGTGAAGGTTGCTTCGTCCGTGAAAAGTATCTGGCTGAGACAACTAGGGTCTGCAGCATGACGACGTTGTATCCATTGGCAAAATCGTTGTCGGTGTGGATAGTCCGTTGGGTTCAGTGCCTGAACCAGTTGCAGGTGGTATGGATGCAAAAGCTGACGGTGAAGAATGCGCCAAACAGATGAGTGCGGAATGTGTACCATGGAAGAAATACGACGGGTGCTTGTCTGTGGTTCATCATGTATGATGTCATTTATCACATCCTCCTGATCCGGAGAATGTGCTACAGGCCGCCCTTGTCCTGTTTGACGGCCAAAGGAACCACGCTCCCTCAAATGTCTGTCGACAGATACAAATGTTCGGTTATTTGGCAAACGTCTATTCGGAAAGCGTTCTTGGTAGAGTCTTCTTGCTTCCACAGCATTTCCGTCCGCAAGACCATACATTAGGTGCATGTCAGTGTATTCTGCACTGGAATACGTGTACATGACTTTTTTTTTACGTAAATCGTAATGCGTATTTCAAAGCACGCAAACGTTCTGTAATTGATATTCCTAATGGATGTACAGTAGTGAAACTACAGTAATGGAAACAACCGTACATAACTAATGGAACAACCCTAAAATAGGTTTAAATGGAACAAACCACTCAACCTAGTGTTGGGTCGAAACGCTGGAACTGCTAAAATATCGTCCGCTAACTACCATGCTTCCCTACTGTATGATATTGGATTACTCGCAAACAAATCGTTTTCAGACAAAGTGCTATAGAACATTTTCGTCTTCTTTTGACCTGAAGAATATGTCACTAAATTTATTGTACATAATTTTGAAACACCCTGTATATACACCTGTTATTATCCTTTTGTGTTGCAACAGGACATGAAGCTTTCTTAATATTAGTAAGTACACAACAAGGAATAAGCACGAGAAATTTCAGCTTCCCGGCTTTAAGGACTATGTGAGAATTAGACCTGAGTCAGTGAAAGGTTTGCTTTTTATATACAAAGGCTACGTTTTCAGTCTGATGGGGCATAAAATAGAGATAAGTGTGAATAACAAAAGTCTCCAGAATAAGTTATTACTAGGAGTCAAGTACATTTTTAATTTTTAACAAATAACTGTAAAGATTAAGATATTTGTCACACTGGTTAATGAGTTTACAATACCCACTTCATGGAATTTTGCATCAGCATGCTGAGATAAGTTCTCATCAGCGGCCTGAAGGCATTTGCTAGTGCGGAAGGACTCTCCTTCCAAACCTTCTACTCAGTCCCAGGTCCATGTTGTGCGCCAGGTGATCGAACACCTCCCACTGAAATTGCTAAAGAAACTGTTGCCACAGTATGCAGTCGTTGTCATGAATCAAAATAATTTCAGAAGAGAGCATGCCTCTGCTTTTGTTCTGAATGGCTCTCCATAGGTGATGTAATGTCTGACTATAAAAGTTAACCATGACCATAATCCCTGGCTCCTTAACTCTACAACCAGCACAATTTTTGGTCCCAGAAAACGGTACCCAGCCTTTCTTTTCATTGAACTTTTCGGATTTGTTCAGGGAGTTTGTGTGCAACCATCGTTGGGATTTTTCTTTCAGTTCTGGATTGTCATAAAGAGATCCACGTTTCATTTCGTTTTACGATTGATTTCGTTTTACTATTCCTTTTTATAAGCGTAAAGTGCGAGAAAGATTAGGGCAAATGCCATGCGCCGTGTTTAGTGGTTCTCGGACAGCATTTTGTGAATCCAACGTGCACAAAGTTTTCAGTAGCCTAGGTGTAGCGTTATGATCGTGAAATCTCCAGAAAATGTACAGACAATTCAATAATGGTAAATCACCATCCCTCCCTCGAACCACTTGGTCAACTCACGGATCAACCTTTTCATTAGCGACAGGCTTGCGTCCATGTCACCTTTATCATGAACGTCAGTTCGCCCGTTGTTGAATTTCCTGCACCATTCTTGCACATCCCACAAACAGTTTACTGGTACACACAATGAATTTCTGCTGCGTTATTCTTTACTTCCTATAGAAAACGAATGTCGGCTATGTTAAGGGGCCTGCAGCTGATTAGTTGACTTGGCAGTGGCAGACGTTATAGCGGCTCGTCACTTAGCAGCGCGATCGGAAGTTGAAAAAAATATAGCCCTCGTAAATGGATGATAAGATGGAAAGATCGAGTGTCGCCAAATATGTGTTAGATTCTGGTCACAGTTAAAGGAGATGAATGGTACGTTACGAGTCTAAATTATGGAACATGCAATAACCTAACAAATGAAGGTTTGATGAAAATTAATTTAACTTATAGCAAAGGATAACTATGAATGAAAGCAGAGAATAATGTAACAAATATAAAGTAAAGACAAGTGTTTTTGAAGAACATGATAGTAAGGAAGGTTGATCAAACCACTTCAACGCGTTTGACTCTGTTGTCGTGCTCTCGAATTGTTTATATTTTTTAATTTTACTAATTTGTTTTCATTAATGGTAGATGAAGATGCAAAAGTTCGTGCTCTTTATAGGCTGTAAAACACTTATCCCTTTTACATGGATCTACTTCAAAAGCTTTCTTTGACAAGCATCATTCCATTTGTTCAAGGTGGAAGAAGGGTAAGCTGTAGACTGGGTGGAACATACACTGCGTATCACACGTTTTTCACTGTAATATCAAACGGGCTGGGATATTTTTTGTTGCCAAACGGTCATTTTATGTGAAAATCTGTGAGTAAAATATTTTGCCATTAATTGTTCAGTATTTTACTTTCACTTTTGCAAATATGAAAATTTTTGGCTATTAGACGGATACAGTAATTTTTAAATGTTAAAAAAGTAATGCAATGTATAGTAACTTCCAAATGCGATATAATTACGGGATAATATTACAGTAACAGATCTTGATCTTAATTACAGAATTCAATCTTTGGTGTAGTTCCTATTTGGTTAATGCTAGTGCCTTTGATTATCAGATTGTCTTTGTCTTTTTAATGGAACTAGTGTGGGTGTTCCATAAGGAAATTTAGACTGCTGATTGTAGACCAGTTTATATCAAAGAAAAGTTTCCATCTTAGGTGTCAGCTGCCTACAACCTTGGTTTTTGCAATTTTGAAATGCTTAATTCAACATCTTGTTACTATATTATAACATTCATACATATACAGGGTGTTTTTGAATTGAGTACAGATTTTTTGGGAGATGATAGAAGAGGTCCCTTGAAGTATGTTTTGTCATATGAACATGGCGTCCCCGCAGCTCCGTTTACTTACAATACCGCATTGAAAATTCAAATGACACCGGGATGCAGTGTGCGTTGGTAGGCCTAGATTATTTTATTTTTAACAATTAACACAAGCAATTTCACTGTAATAACTTTTAAAGTAATTCTTTGCAAAGCAATTTGAAGGTGCACGTGCTTGTTTGTTGAAAAGTCTTAGGACAAACTTCGTCAAGGAGATTCCATGGTATCCAACCCCTTTGTAAAATACGTTTAGTCCATATGTAAATGAACTAATCGCATTCTGGGAAAGCAGTAGGTAAAGATTTGTTTTATAAAGTTCACTTGATGTACCTTTTACATGTGTAAAGTTAAACAGTATGAATCGTTTTACATGGAATGATTATGCAGACATGCATCTGTGTCTCGGTGCTGCTGGTACCATGGATGGTGCAAGGCGTTTGTATGCTGAACGTTATCCCAACATAATTCTTCCCAGTTCACGAACATTTGGTGCAGTAGATCGTCGTCTAAAAGAAACAGGCGCATTCGCTCATGTCAATCATCAGCGTGGACGTCGCCGTTGGTTACACTCCCCTGAATTAGAGGATGAAGTTTTGGAAAGGTTTAACCGAAATCCATCTACAAGTACTCGTGCGGTCGGAGCTGCTTTGAATACTAGTCATAACACTGTACGGAACATTTTACATGACAACCTGCAACATCCGTTAAAGCTTCGAAAGGTGTAGGAATTATGTCCCAATGATCATGGTCCCCGGCGTGCTTTCGCGGAATGTTTTATGCAGCAACAGAATAAGATTCCAGACTTTCCTTCCATGGTTTTGCGGACAGATGAGGCAACGTTTACGCGAGAGGGAATGTTCAATAGCTACAATAGTCATCTGAGGTCTCATGTCAACCCATGTGCAACACATGTTAACAGTTTTCAGCATCGTTTTTCGTTGTATATTTGGGCTGGCATGATTCACAATGTCCTGATTGCGCCATATCTCCTACCATGCCGTCTTAACGGGCAAACATACCTTGGTATCCTGAAGGAGGAGCTCCCTGGTCTTCTTGAAGATGTTCCACTAATGACGAGACACTTGATGTGGTTTCAACAGGACGGCGCACCTTCGCATTACACAAGAGCAGTTAGAGATTACCTAAATGAGACATATCCTGGTCGTTGGATTGGTCATGGTGGACCAGTTGCTTGGCCACCGAGATCGCCAGATCTCACACTGATGGATTTTTTTATGGGGAAGGATAAAATCAATGGTGTACTCCGAACCCGTAGATACCGAAGAAGAATTGGCAGCTCGTGTTGTCGCGGCAGCAGGTGACATCAGCGACCGTGCAAATGAACTGTTTCCACGCGTACATCAATCCATCATAAGGCGTTGCGAATTGTGCTATGAAGCCATTGGCGGTCATTTCGAACAATTACTGTAAAAGTCATACAGTAGATTGCTTGTGTCAATTGTTAAAAATAAAATAATCTAGGCCTGCCAACGCACACTGCGTCCCCGTGTCATTTGATTGTTCAATGCACTATTGTAAGTAAACAGAGCTGCGGGGACCACGTGTTCATATGACAAAAAATACTTCTAAGGACCTCTTCTATCATCTCCCAAAAAATCTGTACTCAATTCAAAAATAACCTATATATTGTAAAATTTAAATATTATATGTAAATTACTTTAGTAACAAAAATAAAAAAAAAGTTTATTCGTAAAATTTCATTTCTGAATAAATATTAGTCAAAATTGAAGTATCATGTATAGTCCTCATCTGATAAGTTAAACCTCGACCTTGAATGGATAAAATGTATTCTATTGCTAAAATGGGAGGCAAGAGGATGGAAAAAAATCTGATGTATTGCAGGGAAGTACTAGTACTACATGAGATTTTTTTCCATCCACTTGCCTCCGATTTTAGTAATAGAAAAATTTTTATCCCTTCAAGGTCGACGTTTAACTTATCGGATGAGGACTATACTTTACATTTTCAGACTATGTTTTCCGCATTTACAGACAGTAAAAAATGTTTACTGTAGTAAAAATTCTGTGAATGCAGACGTTGTTCTTACATTTTCTGAATTCTTTATATTAAAATAATTTATTAAAATTAAATTAAATAAAATTAAAATAATTAAATTAAATTTAAAAGTAGCTGATCTCAAACCATTAAATATTGCTCTTTAATAATAGAAAACTTATTTTTCTCCAATTCTAGATTGCTCGGAAGAGCCAGACCGAGTAATGAGGCCAGTCATTCGCTTATGGAATAAACGCCACGAATTGGGCACCATTGCCATTTACCTCTGTTCAAATGATGACGACGCTCCACTTCACGCAGTTGTTCGCTGTAATTATACATTACAGTGGCAGCTCATTTACAAATCAGACTGTGGTAAGACTAAATAAATTAAATTACGTGTCTTTCATTTTATTAATTTTACATATTATAATTTTAGATCATATTAAATTATTTAATTATTATTTTTGGCGCAAACAAATACAAAGGTATTTAATATGATCTGGACAAAAAAGGGTGTAAGTTATCCATTATTCAATTATATGCATGAATCTAGTAGATCCATTCTTTCAAGCATCATAAAGAAAAAACTTATCAGCTACCTTTCGAAATTCGCACCTCTTTTAAGCGCACACCCTTAATGTAACTACAAATTTTTATAGAAGAAATTTACTTTTCTTCTCTCCTCGTAGTCAAAACTCTAAGGACGAATTTGGAAAAACTCGCGCTCCACCACTCTATAGAGAGTGGCATCCGATTAAGAGGAAACACAAGATAAATATCCAGAAATATCAGCCTTTCGATTAAATTGAAACGAGCCAAAATTGTAGACACAGAGTAAGCAAATGGAAAGGCAGAATAACCACAAATCCGCAAAAATATTTAAGAGAAGGCCCAGACGTTGAGTCGGGTACAAAAAGGTCTTTACCTAGATCAAAATTGTTTGGCTTCCTTACAATACTTCAATCCAATGAGATTGCTTTTTCCAGGTGTCTAGTCGAACACGCTTACTATGGAAAGATTCCATTTAGTTTTTGCTTAGCATCGGGGGTAGGCAAATTAAGACGTCACGTGCTCAACTATGTTGACAAAAAATTATTTTGGCTGTTCTGATGAGAATTTTTGTTTTAATAAGAATAAACTAATCTATTTGGTTAATAATGTAACAGAAATGGTGCACAGTATCGATATAATGATATGTAAGATCAAGAGATAAGCTGATGCAGCACTCGTTATGGTGTGATGCAGAAGTGATTTACAGGTGTAAGTAGAAGCTATTTTCTTTTGACTGCTCAAAAGGTTACAAATTTTTGTGTGTATATAAAGTAATCAACGACAATTATGCCAAAACCAACCGAAATTTTTTTAATCTATATATATATAAAACCTAAGGACTGTTTGTTTGTGTAGCTTCAAGGGATCCTATTGGTTAATCAATGTCATGAGGTTCAAGGCTAATCAAAAAGGAATTGTTTCGATTGTTACAACAGTATTATTGTTAAACTCAGGAGGAGCAGAAGAATTTAATTGTTGTAATATTTTCATTTGCATAATAATCTTTGGAAAGCAAAGACATATTTTCTTCATTAAAATGGTATATCCTTTCATTGATAACATGGTTCTTAAATTTGAAAAATAAAATCATGTACCGGAAGAAAATTATATGATGACTTATCTGATTTTTGAAGTGTCAATTTTCAAATTTTAAAAAAATATTTTATGTCAGTGCAGCCTAATTATCTTAAACAATCACTTAAAATTTTTATTATTCAACATAGTTTCAACAGTGGCTTAGTGAATAAAGGAAATGGTGATAATACTTCTTCTTCTATATGTATAAAGAAGGATGTTTGTTTGTGGGTTCGTTTGTTTCTTTTGCAAATCTACAGTTTTTATTCTGATCTTGATGAAATTTTGCATACTTGACCTTCAAAGCATGGGGAAGGTCACTGTCTACCTCAGATTTCGAAAAAAATATTTATTGATAGAAAATCGATATTTATGGTTATAGCAAGGCATATTAAAGAAAAATATCCCATGACCAACAATGCAAGGCAAAGTTTGTGCAACAATAATTATCAACAATTGTATCAGCACGTAATTAACAACACTCTGCACGGACCAACAATATGTATCTCATGGCCAAAATGCAAGTAATAGTTTGGCAACAATAGGTATCAACAATGGTATCAACACGCAATGCACCAACAAAATGCAGGGATCAAAAATATTTATCTCGTGACCAATAATGAAAGGCAAAGTTTGCAATATAGACAAGGTTCAATTTATAACAATACATAGAATTCCTGTTATTCAGACTTTTCTTAGAAATGAGAGTTCTTAGATCTTAACAATTTCTTGAAGATATTTAGAAATGATCAGTAACTGGAGATAATGCAGAGTTAGCAGACTATTGAGAAAGAATGGAAAGACGACAGAGGAAGCGGTCCTTTAGCTCTGTGCTGTATTGACAAATGGTAAGCATGTCAATAGAAGAATCTGCGACTACTAGACTACACAAAGAGATGAATGGCCAGGTTTTGCTTCAAGACATCGAGAGTGGGAATTGCAATAACATCAAGGGGAACATCTAAAGTAAGATTATGTGACGAAGAAATTATTTAGGCTAACAGCGGCATACGTGGAGAGGTCCATCCATTGTGAGCATTTAACAATTTTTTTCCGAATTTTCATTATGAATTTTTACTGCATTAATTCTAAGCATTTCCATGAGTTTACTTTTAAGATATTGCAAAATTTAATCCCCCCAAAAAAGTCCGAGCCACGCTGGGGTTATCACCTAGCATATTTGGTAGCACATAAGATCCAAACATGTCATAAAAATATATTTTGACTATATTCTGGGGGAATGTGTATATTTTGGTAACTGAGATGTTGATAATGCGATGATTGAACGTCCGTTTCCAAGAATAATTAATAAAGAGCATAAAATCATGATGCACTGAAAAAACATTAATAAGGCAGCGTCTATTGATGAGCCAAAGAGTCTCACGTGTCTCCTTTGAGCACCCTATCAAACGTACAGACGACTGGCAAACATTTCTGTGCCTGGAAAAGAAAGAGAAACAACGAGTATTGGTCAGAGAAACTTAGCACTTAACAATTTCTGTAAGATCTTTAAAAATGTCAGTAATTGGAGATAATGGAGAGTTAGCAGACTATTGAGAACGAGTGGAAAGACAACAGAGAAAGCACTCTTTTAGCTCCGTGATGTATTGAGCAAATTGTAAGCAAGTAAACAGAAGAACCAGCGACCGCTAGACTACACAAAATGATGAATGGCTAATTTTGCTTCTAGTCATCGAGAAAAGATAGGGAATTGCAACAACATCAAGTGTACATCTAAAGTAAGATTACGTGAGTAAGAAATTATTTAGACTACCAGTGGCATCCTTGGAGAGGTGCATCCATTGTGAACCTTTAAAAAAAATTTTTCGAATTTTAATTAGGAATTTTTACTGTATTAATTCTAAACGTTTTCATGTGTTTATTTTTAAGATATTTCAAAATTTAATCCAAAACAAAAAGTCCGAGCCATGCCGGGGTTATCACCTAGCTAACTTGGTAGCACATGAAAACTCTTAGAATTAACGAACATTTCATAAAAATACATTTTGGCTATATTCTCTGGGAGTGTGTATATTTTGGAAACTGAGATGCTGATAATGGGATTACTCAACGTTCGTTTCTAAGCACTATTTACAACTAGCAGAGGACCCGGCGTTGCCTGGGATATTTACGCTTGTAGTAAACAGAACAATCTCAAAAAGTTAAATTAAATCTCCAAATTGGTAAAATAATAACTCAATCACTACAATTGAGAGCGAAAGGACTATCCTTTCTAAGAAAAATCCGAAAGACAGGAATTTACCTCTTCACTGAAAAAATCCATTCTACGTGATATACAGGGACGTGATTTACCGAAAAAAATTTTTTTTTCAGTGGCTGGATCTCTCCAAGGATGCCTTCTAGTCTATATAATTTTTTACTCACGTAGTCTTACTTTAGATGTACACTTGATGTTGTTGCAATTTCCTTTCTTCTTTCAAAGTCTTGAAGCAAAAATTGGCCATTCATCACTTTGTGTAGTCTAGCGGTTGCTGATTCTTCTATTTACTTGCTTACCATTTGCTCAATACAGCACGGAGCTAAAGGAATGCTTCCTCTATCGTCTTTCACTCTTTATCAATAGTCTGCTAACTCATTATCTCCAGTTACTGATCATTTTTAAAGATTTTCAAGAAATTGTTAAGTACTAAGAATTCTCTTTTCTAAGAAAAGCCTGAATAACAGGAATTCTATGCATTGAATTCTATATTGCACACACTTTTCCTTGCATTGTTGGTCATGAGACATATATTGTTGATCCTTGCATAGTGTTGGTGCATTACGTGTTGACACCATTGTTGATACCTATTGTTGCACAAACTTTTATTTGCATTGTTGGTCATGAGATATATATTGTTAGTCTGTGCAGAGTGTTGTGAATTGCGTGTTGATACCATTATTGATACTTATTGTTGCAAAAACTTTGTCTTGCATTGTTGGTCATGAGATATTTCTCATTAATATGCCCTGCCATAACCATGAATATCGATTTTTTTTATCAATATTTATTATTTTTTCGAAATCTGAGGTAGACAGTGACCTTCCTCATGCTTTGAAGGCCACGTATGCGAAATTTTATCAAGATCGGAATAAAACTGTCGGTTTGTATAAAAAACAAACAAACAAACAAACCCACAAACAAACAAACATCCTTTTGTATATATTGAGCACTAGCAAAGGAACCCGGCGTTGCCCGGGATAATTACACTTGGATGTAAACAGAACAATCTCAAAAAATTAAATTAAATTTTGCAATATCTTAAAAATAAACACATGAAAATGCTTAGAATTAATACAGGAAAAATTCTTAATGAAAATTCGAAAAAAATCTTTTTAAAGGCTCACAATGGATGGATCGCTCCAATAATTTCTTACTCAGATAATATTACTTCAGATGTACACTTGATGTTGTTGCAATTTCCACTCTTCTCTCGCTGTGTTGAAGCAAAATTTGGCTTTTCAGCACTTTGGGTAGTCTAGCGGTCGCCAATTCTTCTATTTACTTGCTTCCCATTTGCTCAATACAGCACGGAGCTAAAGGTTTGCTTTCTCTGTCGTCTTTCCACTCTTTCTCAATAGTCTGCTAACTCTTCATTATCTCCAGCTACTGATCATTTTTAAAGATTTTCAAGAAATTGTTAAGTACTAAGAACTCTCTTTTCTAAGAAAAACCTGAATAACAGGAATTCTATGCATTGTTACAAATTGAAACTTATCCATATTGCATCATCATTTTATGTTCATTGTTATAATTCTTGGAAAGGATTGCTTTATCATTGCATCATCATTTTGAGCTCATTGTTATTGGTGAATTGCGTGTTGAAACCATTGTTGATACCTATTGTTGCACAAACTTTTATTTGCATTGTTGGTCATGAGATATATATTGTTGGTCCGTGCAGAGCGTTTGTGAATTGCGTGTTGATACCATTGTTGCAAAAACTTTGTCTTGCATTGTTGGTCATGCGATATTTCTCATTAATATGCCCTGCCATAACCATGAATATCGATTTTTTATCAATAATTATTATTTTTTCGAAATCTGAAGTAGACAGTGACCTTCCTCATGCTTAGAAGGTCATGTATGCGAAATTTCATCAAGATCGGACTAAAACTGTAGATTTGTATAAAAAACGTACAGACCCACCCACAGACAGACCCACAAACATCCTACTTTATATATATAGATAAAGTAATGATTTAGTGACAGAACCTTAATAAGGTGGCGTGTATTGATCCAGCAAAGGAAGCACAGAGTGAGCTCCCTAAATTGTCCAGACGACTGGCAAAAATTTATGTGTCTGGAAAGGAAAAAGAAAGAATGAGTACTGGTCAGAGAAACTGCAACTAAAGTAGAAAAAGCAATAGGGGCATTTGAAACATCTGAACAACGGGAGTTTCGAATAGAGCAAGATGGTATAACAGCTTCTACGTCAAGGGCAAGAAAAACTTGGTACTAAAGTATCTGGTGAAGCTCAGCAGTGGTGAGGCAAATCATGAAGAGTTTAGGTAAAGTCCCGGTATATCACCTCGACTTCCTTTTTTTCATATTTTTCGCAGAATGTATAGTTTCTTTGCTCTGTGCTGTAGTCATTGAGTTATTATTTAAGCAATTGGGAGTTATAATTTAATTTTTTGAGATTATTCTCCTTACCTACAAGTCTATTTATCCCCCGCAATGTCAGATACCTCTGCTAGTCTATAACTATAAAACCAAAAGTCTGTTTATTTGTGTAGCTTCAAGCGATCCTATTGGCTAATCGAAAAGGAATTGTTTGGATTGTTACGACAGTATTATTTTTATCTCAGATGAGCAGAAGAATTTTAATTGTTGCAATATTTTTATTTGTATAAAAAACTTTGGATAGCAAAGCGATTTTTTGTTATTTAAATTGAAATATCTTTTCATTGATAACATGGTTTTTACATTTGAAAAGTAAAATCATGTATCTAAACATTAATTATATGATGACTTCTCTGATTTTGGAAATGCCAATTTTCAAGTTTTAAAAAAATATTTTCATTCAGTTATTTCAACCTAATTATCTTAAAACATTACTTTTTATAATTCAACATACTTTTCAACAGTGACCTAAAGTATAAAGGCATATAGCGATTAAATAAATGTAAAGGATCCGGTTACTTCACTTTAATTACCATATCTAATAAGAAGAAAAATGGCTGTGCCACCCGAATACTATCGGAAAAAATGTTAATTAATTTATTAGCAGTTTATATTAAAACCCAATACCGAATCTTATATATTATTTTTTCCATCGCAGGATCGTGCCGAGAAGGGCTGAACTAAGAAAGAGGGCCTCAATTTTAACTTTAACAATAACAATGAGATTTATTCATTTTAAAATGAGACTGAAAATTAAGTGAACATTAAAATATGAGTTTGCACTGCTAGCTTCACTAACCAATCAGGTTCCAGTAAACATGAACCTGATCCATAATTTAATTAATAAAATGTTACCAATAAGTATCTATAAAAAAGAAAATGCTTTCATGGCCCGGAGAAAACAGATTATACATACTCTTTGTGATGAGTCAAATGATCTTGCGTCTTAGGAATCTGGGCTCGGTGATCTGCCGATGTTTTGTGGCTCAAATGGGGATCTTCGAAAGTCATCACGTCATTTTTGGGACAAAACTAACTGAATTTTACGGGTTAACTGTCATTATTTAAGTTGGGTAACAACTATAGAAAAACTACATTAAAAAAGCCTCTGTTTCGAGCAAAATTATAGTTACAAGTTTTGCACTTTGGAAGCAAATGAAAATAAAAGAAAAGAACTATGGGAATTTTGATGTTCCCTTCATGGCGGATGCCCATGAGCTGGGTACAGGGAGCAAAAGGGTGGCTAACAGTCGGATTACTACGATCCAACCAGCCAAATACGCTTCGGTACGCCCGCACATGAGAGGGCAAGAATTGGGAAAAAAGCCGCTCATGTCCTAAACGGTGCAGAGTCTAAGAGAACACTGCCTCTCAGAAAAATACAGGTTCCCTCGTTCGAGTTGGGGTTTAGAAACGACCAATCAGCGATTGATTATGACGTCAGAGGTCTAGAATCTGGAGGTTAGATGTAAGTCAAAAATGAAGCTAAAAGCTTGTTTCTGGACTCTTGAATTAAGCGCCAATTTGTCTCCCAACCACCTGCAAGAGATTCACATCGTGCGGGTGTTGTATGGCATAGGCCATTAGCCTGCCTTCTGCTATTTTTAATTTTCGTTGTGGGTAAACTTTTCTCCTTGGGTGTCTATGATCTCACCCCCGCGATTCGCTCTTCTTTCCAAGCTGACTCGAATTCCATAAATAGTCGTATATTACAAAGGCTTTTAGCTGCATCAAAGGAGGTGTTAAATCAATGGAATGTTTCACCAGAACCTATCATAGATGTTCAGAGCAAGGGGAACGAATGCTAAAAGCATTCCAAGTCAAGCAATAAACAAACTTGAAAAGAGAGGGAAACTTTCCTTCAGAGAAAAAGAGATTCTAAACTTCTAATAAAATTATTTATCCAGTTCTAGAAATTTATATAAGGAAGAATAACTATTGTAACGTGACTGAACAGTGGGTTTTTGTGGGATTAAGATTAAGTAGCAAAATTGGCATTGAAGAACTAATTTATTTACAAGTTTATAAATAAAATTCCAAAAACAAAGAAAAATAAAATAAGTTGTAGCTCACATGACCTTCCGTGTCACCTTTTGAGCAATTTGAATTTACAATTAAATGGCAAAGTTAATGAATACAAAATAATTCATATCTAATGTTGATTAATATAACGTAACAAGCATAAGCTATCTCAGCAGTTGAACGCTCAGCTTCTTAACTGGTCCTTTAAATGATTGAGGAGAAAGTTATGTTCCGTTATTTCACTGGGAAACAAAACTTGCCCTATCTTTAAATCCACGAGGTCCAACGTAATATCTCTTCTGTCTGAAGATCGATAATTATTGAGGTATCCGAAACGCCTCGCTGACCTTATATGTCGTCTGTCGCCAACGCATTATTTAACGGGGAACCCGTCGTGTAATCCTTTTGGCGGGAGGATTACTGGAACCCAAAATTCGTCGTCTACTAAATTGATGAGCGACGCTGTGGGCAACTCTGAAAAATAAACAGGAAAGCGAATAAGATTTAGTGAAAATTCTTATTTCCTAACGCACCTAAATGCATGGACTATTGTACTGAGAAATCATATTCGGTTTAATTGCGCCTCGTTCTCTAATCACTCACTATTGCACGAGTGAAACTGAGGCTCGCAACGCGCTACGCAACGAGCTCCGGAGGCGTGCGCGCGTACGCTGCTACCCCTTCGTTGCCGTCGACTTTCTTGCGTAGAATTCGACTCTCGCAACTGGCGTTCTCCTGAACGGTTCCTCGTTCGCCTGAACGGTTTCCCTTCTTTAAAAGACGAAGCCTTCACATAGACGTCAGAAGGAGGCCCTGGCCGCCCTTCCCCTTGTGGTCTCTGGCAGGGGGTTAACTCTCGATTCCCGCGGAACAAGCGGCTACGGAACCAATGTCCTCCGTTATGCGCAGGGTAAATCTCTCGGTTTCTTACCTGCAGTCCGCCTGTCCGCTTAGAGTTTCCCCTTCGTGCCGGATTCCCGGGAAGGACGCCAGAATCTCTCTGCCTCCAGGTTTCGACTTTTCTCATCGAAGTTTCAGGTTGAAGTCCCTGTCTCCATCTCTCTCCCTTAGCAAGTCTCTCATCTTTTCCTCCTTGCTTTCTTATTGGCCCTTTCCTCGTCTCTCCTTTAATTATCGATACCTGGCCAATCTCTTTTTTTCTTTCTTTAAACCCTTTCCGCCTTTTTCTTTTTGCGAACGGCGCTCTATCTTTCTGACTTTTTGTCCTTATATACGACGCTCTCTCTTTTGGCCCCTGCTCCTCTCTCGTCGTCCGCTTCCTTTCTCTCTCTTCTCTATGTTTCACTAATCCTGATTGAACTGGGATTTGGTCGGCCCTCTCGTTTATGCCTCCCAAATTTTGTGACAACTATCTTTCATAATTTGTCTTAGCTCCAGATTACTCAAGTAAACGATTCAAAGCTAGTAATAAAGCAATAATGAGCATAATTTATTATTCTGGAATCCATTCTCATATAAAAAATTTTGATTATAAAACTTGGATTTCCTTTGAAACCATTTTCTCACTTCTTTGCTGCCTTCTGCTTGCCTCTTCTTCAGATTGATTGTCACAAGAGTGGTAAGTATTTCTCCAGACCATGATACATTCTATCTACTACATATAATGATTAATATGTGGCTCGTAAAGTAATTGTCATACCAAAGTAAATAAACTTGCAATATAAAATACATAAGAATAATTACAGTAAAACCTCTATATAATGAAACTCAAGGGACCGGAATTTTGGGAGTTTGTTATATGGAGGTTCACTATATGGAGGTAAAAAATTTTTCTTTATTAAACGGCATTTTATTTACAATACAGTACAATATATGTATTAACAATTACAGAATAAAATTATATATTACAGTATTACACAATATATTGCGCATATAAAAAAAGTATAATTTAAGCAGATTTAAAAATAACTGCAGTAGTTTTTCATACACTGAAATTGTTTTCAACAAAATTTCAAGGTTTCTAATCACCAAAATTCAGTTAAAGTATTCAGAAATAGTGGTTTGTTTCATTACTGGTTTAAAGCTTGTTATGAAGGAACTTTCCAGCTTTCTGAAAAACGCCACGTTTTCTACGTATTCATTTGTAGATAAAATGTAAACTTCAACTGTATCTAATGCTTGGATGAGTTCTTCCTTTGAAGGTTGTATTATTTCAACATCTTCAGCATCGTTGCCATCATCATTATCTGAATCTACATCTTCCAAAACTTCTGCAAAAGGTTCGGATGCTTCCCCAGCCTCGTGACATGATAGCAAGTTGTCTGCTGTGACAAAGCCCTCAAATGTTGATTATTAAATGTCCATCCATTTGCTTAGCTCTCTCCAGGTATCATCACCTAGCTCAGTCTGATGTTCAATGATACATTCTGAATCAGGTTCAGAAAACGAAAAGCCTGCTTTCTTAAAGCAGTCTCATATTGCTGTAGGTTGCAGTTCAGACCAAGCTACTGACAAATATCCCATCGCTTGCAAGATATTCCATTTCATGTCTGAGATTTCTTTGCCTGCTTGCATTTGATGCAATAAATATTGCACTAATTTATCTTTATAACTTCTCTTAACTAATGATATTACTCCCTGATCCATGGGTTGTAATTTGCTGGTGCAGTTAAGTGGAAAAAACATCACCTTCAGGTTCGAAAGTTTCACATTTTTAACGTTGTGAGATGTGCATCTATCAAGAAAAAGTAGAATTTTTCTATATTGTGAAACCATTTTGCCATCAAGCTTCATTAGACATTCATGAAATAATGCAGATGTCATCCATGAGTTTTTTGAATTACGATACAAACAGGGTAAATTATGAACATTTTTAAAACATCTGGGTTTAGCATATTTCCCAATAACTAGAGGATGTAATTTTTCTGACCCATCACTATTTGAGCAGAATAAAACAGTAAACCTTTCTTTACTGCGTTTTCCACCATGGCAAACCATCCCCTTAACAGCTATGGTCTTAATCTGGTAGCAATTTATAAAAAAAATGCTTCATCAGCATTAAAATCTTCACATGGCTTGTAATCTTGAATCAGCACTTGTAAATTATTCTTCCATAAAGTTTCAACAGTAGGATCAACTGACTATTCCTCTCCCTCCATTCTCACTGTTGAGAGGTTCCATCTTTCATGAAACTTTTGCAGCCACCCGTTTGAAGCCTTGAAGTTTTCAAGACCTACATTACGTATTTTAAAAATAAATTTTATGAAATGACTAAGACATAACAAAAGATATCATAAAGTTTCAGATTTCTGCATTTACATTCCCTAATTCTTGAGCCAAATCCCTAGCTTTTTGCTGTAAAATTGGTCCAGAAATTGGATGGTTTGAAAATCTAGCTTGAGTCAGCCAATCAAACAGTTTTGATCCAGTTGATCACTTTTACATGAACGCTTCGTTTTTCTGTCAAGTCCAAGTTGTGCAGCATTTTCAATTTGTTCACGTTTGCTGACAATTGTTGATAACGTGGACAGAGGAATATCAAACTGACTAGCAATGTTCCCTTATTTCCCTTATCAATAGCATGAAAAATCCTCAGTTTTGTTTCCATTGAAATTGCCCTCCGTTTTCTTGGGAGCGACATGTTGGTTAGTATAGGCCTACTGTATTTAACTCATGCTCATTTAGCACCTAAAACGTATCCCATTCACACAAGGTCTGTTAAATTCATTTTACTTGATAAGCTTGTTTAACTTTATTGATGTGAACAGATCGATTTCGGAGTTGTTGCAACTCAATTACATCACTAAACTCATTTGCGAGTATAGACACGAATTCACGTTGA
The DNA here is from genome assembly GCA_023313115.1 of Rhysida immarginata. Classification (NCBI taxonomy): domain Eukaryota; kingdom Metazoa; phylum Arthropoda; class Chilopoda; order Scolopendromorpha; family Scolopendridae; genus Rhysida; species Rhysida immarginata. The sequence continues at coordinate 1,615,230 of JAHWFO010093546.1, forward strand.
GGGGCGCAGCGTATAGATATGAATTTGACTACTAGCAATGCCATCTGGAAGGAAAAAGAAGAAAAGAGGAAAACTCACATCTGGAGGAATCATGTTTCAGGAATCATGTCGAAACTAGCCATTATCATCAGTTTTTCTTCGCTATAGAAAGGTGAAATTGAATGGAATTCATACCCATGGGCCCAGAAAAGGAGTTCGTTACAGAGGGGTTTCGTTATTAAGAGGTTCGTTATTAAGAGGTTCGTTATTAAGAGGTTCGTTATTAAGAGGTTCGTTATTCAAAGACGTTCTTCCTATCCTTTAACATTGGGGTTGGCCGGGACCAGCACACTGCTTCGCTATAAAGAGTTTTTCGTTGTAAAGAGGTTCGTTAACTGGAGGTTTTACTGTATATAGTGATTTGAAAGTAATTTTACTTTTTAGGAATATTCATGAGAATATAATCATTACTTAAAGTTTGGGTTCATAGTGTGTATAGTAAACACTAGATAGAGTACAAAGTTATAGTTAAAGGGAATAGTGCAATTAATAAGACTTTCAAAAGTATAAAATAAAACTTCTTAATAACATATCTCAGGTATGATTAGAAAATAGCAATTATCAAAATAAAATCAACTTCTTATGTCACTTTTAGTTGTATCTGATTAATAGGGGTTTCACTAAAGATCATTCTGTATTTAGATGCAGAAGACAATATTCAGAGTTAAAGACATTACAATAGTTGGGATTGTTCAATGTTCACTCATAGTCTAAGAATGAAAAGTCTGTTCACTCTAAGGTAGCGCCTTTGATGCAGCTGTTGCCAGTAAAACATCATTAGAACCATAGCGCACCATGCGGCAGGTGATCTCAACTAGGTCTGAATTGTAGAATTCAAGCATTAAACATATGCTAAAGTTAGGTTTTCTTTTCTTTTTTTTTTATTTTGAAAAGAATATTTTTTAATTTCAGGGATTTATAAAAACTTCTCATAAATTCCTGTTATTTTTTTCTTTTGTTACATTTGTTACATTTAAAAATTTTTTAGAAAAAATAAAATAAAATAAAATAAAATAAATCAAAGGCTAAAAAGCACCTACCATCCCAACATAAAAAAAATTATTACGGAAATAAAAAGTAGCAAAGATAATTAATATTTTTATTTTTATTATTTACAATTCTTTACACAAAATATTTAGAGAAAATAAACAAAAAAGAAGCATTTCCACATATGTATAATTTTTAATATTTTTTACAATTCTAGATTTTAATTCTCTGTTTAGAAATTTAATCGTGTAATATGCACGCATCCAAGTAAAAAGTTTTGGAATAAAAATTTTAAAAACAGGGCCCATGACTGGGATTTGAAATATTTTCAATTTCAATTATTAAAATAATTTTTAAAATTCCAGGTTCATGAATTTTTTCATTAAACTACTGGAAAATTATCTAACGTTTTTTAATGAATATGGAAGATGTATTTCCAGGTACTTCTAGATTATGAAATTCGGATTCATTCAAAGTTTATCTTCACCGTCGAATGTGGGTTCTTCGTTTCTTAATTCATCACATTCCTTACACCTGTGTTTGCACGAAGCCTCTTAAGCAGATACTTGCAGACATTATAAAATGATGTATCATTTGCTGTAGTATTTATTTCTTAAATTCAATGTTCTCATCTATTGCAATCACTGTAGGAGCTGCAGCGGATCAAACTTGAACTTTTTCACATAGCTCTTTAAATGTGAAAATAAAATTATCTGAATCTAAAGTACAATTTGTTCCAGGACTTGGCTTCAGTAAATGATTGACAACAGTTAATTTAAACAAATTTTGGAATTGAGATGGAGAAGGGTTATCATTAAAGTCGCCTCTCCTACGAATTGAGCTGAAGAAAATCTCTAAAGAATCTTGATTTATTTGGTTAGTAATTAAAAAAGATAAGTTAAAGTTTTTATGAAGAGTGTTCCAAAGCATTAACAATCCATTTACAGACTGTCTCTACCCCTCAAAATACTTCATCTTTATGTTCACTTTTTTCTTATCGTATTTATTTGGAAGTTTGATAGAAAGTATTGTGTTTTTCATATGTTCTAGGAATGAATGGCATATAGACGACAATTGGTATATAGATAGTCTGATGTTTTGTTTAAAAAGCCTTCCCATCTTGTATTGATGACCCAACTTTTACATCTACTTATAAATTAAAAAATTTTGATTTTAAATACATATCTTTTTGAAATAACTAGTAATTTTAAGTTGATTATCGTAAACATACTTTTCTTCTTCTTTTAGGAGTCTAAAAATGATAAATTTCTGCATGTCCCTTGATTAATATAACAATTTATAGCAGAACAATGTGCTGATTGCTTCATCGGTTATTTAAATAGACTGGCAATCAAATAGAAATATTAAACTTCAGAAATATTTTAATAGTTCTCAATGGTATAAATTATTAAACAGCAAAAAATAAAAAAAATAATGAAATGTTGAGGATGATTCTAACCAGGAATGAATCTTGCTTGGAAAGAACATAGCCTAAGAATAAATAAAGCTGTAGTGTAGATCACCTGCCACTAGGGAATTTAGCGCATGCGCAGGAGAGAAAAGGCAATACTTGAAAGCGAGACTAAACAGACTTTTCATTCTTAGGCTATGGTTCATTGCTCAAAGTATCTTGGCCACACACACACACAGTTCTTTGTCACTTTCTGCAAAAGTTCAACTAAATAATGTCCTTAGAAATGTAATATAGACACTTCAGAACTAGCAACTTGGTCAATAGAAAATTTGAAGCCTTTATTGACAATGACCTTTTGTTGCCTACATGAAGACTTGGTAGATTTCTTAAAATTTTATTTTAGTAATGAATAGGAATACTTTGCATCTCTTCTTAATCCGGTGACAACAACAACTGAGGCATACGAGGTGCACCTTGGAGCGGAGAATAGTCACGGTAGTATCACTGAAACAGAAGTCAGATGGGCAATTAAGTCCCTGAAGACTGGCAAAGCTGCAGGTGATGATGAAATCCGGTCCGAGATGTTAAAGGCCTTAAATCAGGATGGTATCCTGTGGCTGACTCGAGTGTGTCAGGTTGCTTGGATATCTGGACAGGCCCCTAAGCAATGGCAGACAGGAATTGTGATCCCTATCTTCAAAAAGGGAGATCAGAGAGATTGCAACAACTATCGAGGCATCTCTTTGCTCAGCATTCCTGGGAAAGTGTACGCTAAGTGTCTGGAGAAGAGAAGTCGGGAAATAGTCGACTCCAAACTGTCGGGGGAGCAGTGTGGTTTCCGACCTGGCCGAAGCACGACGGATCACATCTTTGCTCTAAGGCAAATCTTTGAGAAATCCTGGGAGTATGCAAAAGAGGTCTACGCTTGCTTTGTGGACCTCGAAAAAGCATATGACAGGGTTCCTCGGGAGAAGCTCTGGAAAGTGTTGCAAGAGTATGGAGTGGATGGGCAATTACTGGTTGCTATCATGTCTCTGTACGAAAGCTCTGAGATGTGTGTCCGGATAAATGGCATTAAGTCAAGACCGTTCACCGTGGGTGTTGGACTCCGCCAAGGGTGCGTACTGTCGCCCATCTTGTTCATTATCTTTATGGACTGGATAGACAGGGGCAGCAGAGGCGATGAGCGTGTTTGTGTGGGCGACTGCCTGGTGGAGAGGTTGCTCTTTGCGGACGACCTTGTCCTGCTTGGGTCTTCTCACACGAACCTTCAGCATGCACTAGACCGGTTTGCAGCCAAATGTGAAGAAGCTGGGATGAAGATCAGTGTGGCTAAAACCGAAGCTCTGGTTCTTTCAAGACAGCCTGCTCAGTGCGCTCTCCATGTTAGGGGAGCCTCATTGAGACAGGTGGAGAAGTTCAAGTATCTCGGGATTGCATTCACGAGTGATGGACGGCAGGAGAAAGAATTGGATGCTCGGATCGGTGCAGCAAGCTGTGTCAGACGTGAACTGTGGCGATCCGTGGTAACGAAACGAGAGCTGGGTAACAAAGCCAAGCTCTCCGTCTTCAAATCTATCTTTGTCCCCATTCTGACCTATGGTCATGAGGCTTGGGTAATGACCGAAAGAGTGCGATCGCGGGTACAAGCGGCCGAAATGAGATTCCTGAGAGGTGTGGCAGGTGTTACCCTACTAGATAGAGTGTACAGCAGCACAATAAGGGAATCTTTAGGTGTTGAGCCGCTACTTCTCCGCATTGAGAGATCTCAGTTGCGCTGGTATGGCCACGTGATACGGATGCCGCAAACTAGTCTTCCTAGGCAGTTGTTATTTTCCAAGCCGGTGGGTAAGAGACCAAGGGGTCGGCCTAGAACCAGGTGGCTAGACTACCTGGAGAATCTGGGTTCGAGTCGCTTGGATATTACCAGGGAGGACATGCGCCTGATGGCGGAAGATCGCGATCGCTGGAGATCCTCCATAGGGCTGCTGCCCCCGCGACCCTAACGGATAAGCGGGTTTGAAAAGTAAGTAAGTAAGTATGAATAGGAAAATTATTTTCAAATGCACATTTCACAAATTTATACTATTGTTTTCCATCAGGTCTATCCATTTTAAACACCAAATCGGTCTGATGAGTTCATTGTTCATCAATCAGTCGCACAAACTATTTAACGAACTGTCACTAGTTCAATTGAAACTTTTCCACTATTACATTCTTACTGAGTCGGGAGGAAGAAAAGAATACGGGTCAGTTCCATTCTTGTGAGTCTTTCCAACCATGATGTTCTGCTCTAACCAATACCAAATACGTTGGCTGGGAGCAGAACCAACTTGAAATCAGTCTGGTGACAATTTCTGTAGAATCATTATAACAGATGGTGGGTGCTGAGAGGCCTGGAGAACCATCAGTTCTTGTAGTGGGGTCGTCTTATCGTGAAAGAGCTTGGAGATAGAGGGTTCACCTACTTCAGGGTTTCCATCTGCTTCAGGTAAGCTGTAAAAATATAATCTCTGCCCCAAAAGTTTTAAGGCCAAGCGTTATACCAAAGATATATATGAAACCTTGTACTATTAACTAAACTACTTATGAAATGTGTTGTATTCAACTATGTCACAAAGAAATCCTAACTCAAATCAAACAAAATGTTCTGTGTAATTACGTAAATTTTCATTAAAACCTTAAAGTTTCTCTATATTAGAAAGGAAAGAATCTAATTTTCAGTAGGGTCATATAACACTCATGCTGGCCCAAGCATGGGGCTAACACTACCTCCGACAGAAATGATATGAGTTCCAGTGGGTGACTCCAGTTCTAATGTTTCCCTGGGGTCTGAATCAAAAAATGTTCCCCTGTGGAGTAAACGAGATGTTTGTATGGGACAGTGATTACCTTTGCAACACCTAATGCTTACAATCAGAATAACAATGAAAAATATAATAAGGGAGATAGCCATCCCAGCTATGCTCCAAGATGACAATAGACTGGGTTGGATAATATACGTGTCAGTAACAGCTTCCAAGTCATGTGCTCTTTGCTTTATCAAGAGGAATATTCCTGCCTTCTCCAAGTTTTGGTCTTCCTTTTTCTCAAGTAATTCTAGAAGTGATTGATCTTTGGCAAGAACCTCGATATCACTAGTATTAACAAAAGTGGAAATGTCAGGAACAACCATCAAATCCACACGGGCTGGACTTACTTCCGTTCGCCCACGAAATAATGGAGGTAAAAAGAAACCTTTTCCTATGCCGACACAAGATTGTTCCAGCTGGAATTCATCAGTACCTTCAAGTTTAACAATGCTTATACGTCCAGGATCTGTCATAACCTTTGCATGACATCTGTGATACTAGTACGTTGTGGAACACTATAGATCCAGTGGCTTAAATATATCATTCCTAAAGAATACGGGTGCTAGATTTTTTACTACCTGTTTTTCACAAAGGTTATGGACACTACTTTCTTCACCCATAAAAAGAGAATACTCACAATTATGGCAGGGTACAGTGTATATGGCGGATCGAGGCAAACAAATACGATGCGGAGATTCTATTATGCATGTTTCCCAATCGGCCTGGCTAAACGTGATAAACGATTGATGGTTTCTAGAGATGGCAATGTATGGAAATGATGAGGGAAAATAAGCAAATGCCTTTAAAGACGGAATTTCTACTGGTACACTCAAAATTCGAAAAAGATCAAAATACCCTTGAGATACAACCAAAGGAATTTGAATGAACAACCTGAGCTTTCCGACCATTGCTACAGCAATGACGGAGGCCCATCTGTAAAAACTATACAAGGTTTCCCAGGATGGTGCAACAATGAGCGCAATATTCTCTGGTAACTGTTTGTCTATTTCCTTTAAAAGCGCTAGTAACTTGCGTTCGGGGAGGAGATGTCTAGTGATCTTACCCTGACTTATCATGTAACACGGGGTTGTTGTCGACAAGATGACTGAATGGCGTATTTCACGTCGTCGTCAGAACGCAACTCATGTACCTTAAGGTGCTCTTTCTGCTTTGGGAACTAATGAACGTTGCAAGAGGCAAAGTCTTTCATCTTTGAATTGTAGGTGCTTTAACGCTTCTTGTGTGTGGCGATCGTTTGCGGGCGGGCATCTTCTTGCTGCAGAAGAGGGTTCAAAGCTGCCATTCAATCCTGGTGTCGACAACAACCCGGTATTCCTGTCTGTCAGGTTCACCCAACTAGTCATGCGTTGGCGCAATGCATGGAAAGTAAAGGGGATACGTCGAGAAGTGCATTACATAGAGGACAAAGGTAAGTATCAGATACAAAAGAAGTTTGAAGCACTTAAGAAATAAAAAAGTTATAGACATGGAGGCATTACTTTTCGACCAAGGCCTGGTATATTATAATTTTAGCAGAAATGCAGTATAATAACCTGATAAGTACAGGAAGAAATAACTTATCGCTTAAAGCATAAGTTGGTAAAGCACGCTAAACAATATTACGGCGAATACACGAATAAAATCATTACATATTTTTCATGAAATAATCAGTAATAGAAAATAACTTTAAGTTTGCTTCAGGTATAACAAAATAATAGTCATCTAAATATACAGGGTGTAACTAAAGGTGTGCTCAGTGTGATCAGATTTTTTTTCAAGAAAATACTAAATGCAACTGCAAAAAAATACCAAAAAATACTAACACATAGTGCTTTAATACTAAATAAAATACTAAATGCAAAAGTACTTTAATACCACAGATACATAATACATTACTATATATCTGTGTTTAATACTAATTAAGGTACTGAATATTAGTGCGTAACGGAAATGGAAATCGGAATTGATCACAGAATTCTTGAGTTTAAAGCAGCTAGAAAAGCACTGAAGTGCCATGAATTATGTGTTGCGTTGAAGTCTCTTCTCGCATTACAGGTAGGGAAACTAGATGAAAAGGTGTTGCTAATTACAGGTGTTGCGTTGCTTTTCTAGCAGCGACTTTAAGCGACTTGAAACTCAACAAGGATCCGCTTTCGGATATAATAAGAGGCAAATATCAAAATCGGTTTCGGGTTCAGTTTTTCAAATTGGAGGATTGGAACGGAATTAGTATTGAAAAAATAAAAAGATGTATGGGAATCTGAATTTGAATTTAGCCATTTAACAAGGTGCTTACTGGATTAACCTATTCGTGCTGACTGACAGGCTGACAGACACTGAATAGACAATCGAACAGTGAAGTGTACATTTCTTCAGATGGGACAAAAGCAGGGCTTTCACAAAGCTCTTCGAAACAGAATAAATTCCAAATGAAATACACTGAGGTAGTCAAGATTCTTCAAGATTGACTCAAGAAGCCTAACCAACCCTAGCGGTCTTCCATATTATACAAAAAAGAAAATAAGATTGACGATTGTCAGAAAGAAAATACAAACGAAAAAAATAATAATAATCATTTACATAAAATCAGCGACGGTGGACGTTGTCACAACAAAGAAAAAGTCTAACAGTGGGTTATTTCCTGATTACACAAATGGGTGGGTTCGCTCAACACCTCCTAAAGAGAAAGCCTCAGCACAGAAACCGTCATACATTGTTACATCATCATAGTAGTGCAAATTTGGGGCTTATTATTCCGTGCAGAGGTTTTCTCTTTAGGAGGTGTTGGTTCGCTTCTAGTAATTCGCCTCCGCAGTAGAGTTCCTGTAAGTAAAACGAGTAATGACACGCTGCCATTTTGGGTGTATATGGCAGCCATGTATAATGTTATCCTATGGGAAAAACTGCAAGTTTGATTGAATTTTTGTAATTACGAGGGAAAATAATTCTATATCTAAAGATGAATGAAAATTCTTTACCAAATGAAAATTGTTATTTAAGTGTGAGATGGATTTCCTCCGAAAAATTCCATGAGAATAACTGCTCTTTTTTGAACATCACTTTACTCAGCTACATGATCAATAATTCCATACAAACGCTTAGGCTGTGTTTTTTTTTTAATTTTTGAAAGCAATAGCTATTACAAATTGTTAAATTTGCACTTCTGTTAAATATTTTCTTCTTATTCGATTTTGGCTATCCAGAGAGCACGTGAATTAACACCGTGTTAATTGAAATTTTAAGGGGGAGAATCTGTATATACCTGATTAAATTTGAAACTGGAATTGTTAGTTCCAGAGTATGGATGAAAATGATGAAACTATGATAATGAAAAGGGACAAACAAAAACATCCATGCCCTCGGCTGGATTCGAACCCGCGACTCGTTGGTTTCGACCTGCGCCTTAACGCTCTTGGCCACCAAGCCGGCTTGTTAAATATTATATTACAAATTCATTTTAAAAATTCAATTCAACTAAAAATTAAAACTTGTAAAGTGATAAAGGAAGCGAGAAATCTGATATTTTTAATATCACAGTTTTTACCATTTTAACATCATAAAAATTCATTCTTTACGACGTTTGTGAATACCTATAAATACTGAGAGCATCCATTTTGTGGGTTGTCACGTGAATTTGATAAACGGCTCTAATTGGCTGAATTCGCTTTCCATAGGAAAGAATGGAGTGTCATTACTCGTTTTACTTACAGGGACTCTACTCCGCGGTAGAAGTGGGCGACATCTAGCGTCGATTACTCATACTAACAAAATGGCGCCTGGTATGGGTACAAGTGGAAGCTTAACAAAGAAAATAACATCTATATTCACAATTTCCCACGAAATTAGCAGTTACAAACCGAGTGGGAAGTAAAGCTAAAGCTGGGAAAACAAGCTACCAGTTCTTTTTATGTTTGCAGCGCTCATTTTCTACTCTCTGACTACATTCACGCTCATAAGTTGAAAAATAAAAAAAAATTTGTACTTTTAGGTAGAACGTAATTATGGTTAATGGACGTAATATATACATATACAGTATTAGTAAAGATAAGAAGTATGCTACCGTATCTTAAGTCTTTAGTTGAAAAAAAAAGTGAAGTATCTTTTAAAAGTTAACGTTATGAAATACAGTATTAAATTGTTTATTTAAGGTCTACCAGTTGGACGACACTTTTTGAAATTGGGTGCAGTACCAAGCATTAATCTACCACAGAGGAAACACGAACTTTAATTTTTAAAACCTCCCAGAAAATCATCTATCGAGAGAACAAAAAGACTGAAAGAATGGGGAGAAAAATAATGTATTTAAAAATTACTTCTGCAAGTATTCATTTGGAGTCGTTTAGCGTATTTATTTCAGCATTTATATGCCAACTTTATTATATAGATGAGGCTTCTAACATTAAACCGGCATCGCAGTCTGTGTTGCATTTCTCATCAAATGAAAACCAGTTGACTGAAACCCACGAGGAAATAAATGCTCTTGAAATACCAGAAACCAGTAACATGCAAAATCAACCTGTTGATGCCATGATAAATTTTACAGAAGCCCTCCATCCTGAAACCAGAGAAACTGATGCTCGATAATTTCTTGTGTGTGCAAATTATATGTACGACTTTTAACAATTTCCGCTCCTTCAACCAAACATCGCGTCTTATCACCAACATAGGCAAATATTTCCTGCAAACTTATGCTGAAGCTGCTGCTAAGAGCGGGGTACGGACTACCCCTTCTAGCCACTACACCCCAAGTACCCATAGCGTGCGCCATTTTGAAGTGATCTCAGCGCCAACTATAGGCCATCGCGGAGGGAATAAATTTGTCCGTCTTTTATTGGTTGGGAATTTCCAATGGGAAAATTTGGTTCCAGGACGCAATCAATTTGTAACAGCTGAGAGTCTGCTATTGGTCCATTATCTTGGTTCAGAATTTCATTTGGATTTCCAAATTTCCATACTCTCGAACGTATCTATGTCAAAAACCATTTGCACGAATTTGTCATAAAAATCCAAAAAATACCGTAAAAATATATATAATTTATATAAAAATACTGGAAAAATATATAATTTATATAAAAATACTAAAAAAAATACTAAATATACAAAAATACTAAAAAAATATTAACGCTTGAAATTCTAGTCCAAAAAATACTAATTTAGTACCAAAAATACCAAATCTCGTCACACTGGATGATAGAACTGGTCAAAATAAGCATTTTTTGTTCTATGAAGATTGGTCCACAACTGTATTGTTTAAGAGTTATAGCAACTGTTCCAAATGACGCCCTTCAGTGTCAATGCAGGCTTGCATTCGTCGCTGTACGTTGCAAGACACCCGTTGCAGCATCTGCTGGGAGTCCCTGATGTTGTCTGTTGCTACAGCCAATCGTGCGATGAGTTCCTCCACTGAATTAACCATTGTTTCATAGATCAGGGACTTTAGGTGGCCCCACACAAAGAAATCCAATGGTGTTAGGTCTGGTGATCGTGGCGGCCAGGTAACTGGACCACCCCGTCCAATCCAATGATCGCCAAACGTATCAGTGAGGAAGGCCCGGACATGCTGTGAGAAATGTGGAGGTGCACCATCATGTTGGAACCACATTACTTGACGGACGTTAAGAGGTATGTCATCCAACAGTTCAGGCAGCACCTCCTGAAGAAAGACGAGGTAGGTTTGTGCATTCATACGAGTTGGGCGAATGTACAGCCCAATGAGGCGATTGCCAACAATACCAGCCCACACGTTGACAGAAAATCGTTGCTGGAAGCACCTTGTCGAAATGGCATGTGGGTTGATACGGTCCCAAACATGGATATCCTGGTGGTTGAAAATGCCTTCCCTGGTGAAGGTTGCTTCATCAGTGAACAGCACCTGCTGTGGGAATGCTGGCTCCTCTCTACAACGTGCAAGAAACCATCTGCAGAATGCCATGCGTTGTGCAAAGTCAGCAGCTCCAAATACTTGCACACATTAGATTTTTTAGTGTGCAGGATCTGCTTGCATGGTAATGTGATGGTGTGGTCATGTTACTTTAAAAATTTACATGACCATACCATAATTCAGAAAGGGGTGTGTCATAAGCCTGCATTGATGCTGAAGACGTCATTTTGAACAGTGGCTATAACTCTTAAACGATGCAATTGTGGACCAATGTTCATAGAACAAAAAATGCTTATTTTGACCAGTTCTATCATTTCCCAAAGTTTGTAACACAAATTTAGTTACACCCTGTATAAACTATTGGTAATTATAAAATTTTCCGGAATCGTGATACGCTGTGAAATTGAGGTAGTGTGTGTGAGCGAGCAATGTTTCCCCGCATTGTTTACCATTCGCAGACCACGCTCAAACGTGTTTTGACGTGATTTAAACATAATGCTTCAGAGGTGGTGCACGATCTCAGAGACCGCATCATTACATTTTCTTGAATAACTTCTTATGAATTTAAAATAAACAAATGACCACTTCTGTATTCTTCCACTTTGGACCCTTCTAGAAATCAGTAAGTCACTATCCGCGATTGCTTGCATAGATTCCGTATAATACGACGCTCGCCCCAACTTCGTTACTAAAAAATTATGATGTAGAAGTCATTTATTTTACTTCTTTCTAATTTTTTATTACCCAAACATATTCTCCAGTTAATTCCCAATATGTTCCTATTTAGGAACTTTTATTTTAAAACAAATATTTGAAGAAATTGAAATATTAAAATAATGCAAGATTACTAATGCTGTTCCTGAATTTCAAGAACAGTAAACTTCTCTATAAATATAATTTCACATATACTTAACTTCCGTTTATACTATTTTTAAATAAAATAATTTTAAATATCCAGAAACGTAATTTATTAGCTTTTTTGTAATTAAACAAATGGACATGTTTCTTCCTGTTAGAAATGATTGCTATTTTCAAGCTGTTGCATATCAAATGTCGGATTTCGGGGTGGGTTCCGCGGTTGAGCAAGGCTTCCACGTTTAGTAGAAAGTACCCATAAGAAAGTCGTACATTCCCAGAGATAAACCTATCAGCGACCAGCTATCTGCGATGATATTTAATAGCGATTGAACCCATGCGAAGATAGTCATGACTTCATACGAATGCATTAGGAGAGTGACTAAAAGACAGCGTATTCAAATTGTGTCTTCGATTGTGAGTTAGTGATTTGGACTTAATATTTTTCACACAGCATTCAACCAAGTAATGCGTGTGTGGGTGAATCTGATTAAGCGAGTGACTCCTCCCTTCGAACTTTTTACTATCTTTTTCCTTTCATCACCATTGAAAACACGGTGATGATGATTGTCGACGGCCCGTTCGCCGTTGGCGCATTTATGAAGGAGTTGTACGCTAAAACGCGTATTCCTCCGTTTTTACCGTTTGGTGATCTCGCCATTTAAGTTCTGCAGCGTTTATCTCCGACGGAGTCGAGGATGCACTGCCGACAGCATAACGTAGCAGACAGAATAGTGGCTGCTGATTTCGTGAAGGTTGGATCAACCACCGTCCACCTGATTCACGAGGACTTCCGACATTTGCCAATCCTTGTCCAAGGTGCATCTCCACTGATGGATGAATCTTATCTGAAGAACTACGTGGCCAGCTATGGAGAGGTGTGGAAAGTTGCTTACCGTCAACATCCGGATTCTCCCCTGCAAAAGAATGGTGACATCTTTCTGGACATTAGCCTTCAGAAGGACTTTCCTGTCACCCTTGTGTTGCATGGAGAAAAAGTCTCCATGTCCTACAAGGGGCAAAGGCGGTGCTGCTGGTACTGCAAAAAGGCGACTCATGTAAGGAAAGATTGTCCTCTCCTCAAGAAATATGAAACGTGCCAACCGTTGCCCGGAGGACCGTCGCAGCTTCAGCAGCTCCACTGTCGCCGTCTATGGGAATGTCATTCCAGCAGTCAGCACTGATAACGTCGCTGGAAAGAACATCTGTGTTGTCTAGTGCTACTTTGCCTTCACCTCCTCTTCGAACACTGCGTGCGATGCCATCTCCACCACCTCTTCCTGCTGATCTGAGGGAGGGTATGTCACCTCCGCCTCCCCCCCTGCCTCCAGTGCTTCCAAAAGTGGTTCCCTCTTCACATCCATCAAGCAACATATCGATGGTAGAGGAGGCAATCAAGCCGTTCCAGACAGCGTGTACATCTTCTCCGGCCAGATTATCATCCTCTGCTGGGAATGCAAACCCATCAGTGGCGGAAGCAGCGGTATCATCTTATTGTTGACCAAGAGCCCTCTCAAGAAAAGGAACAGACGACATCATAGCAAAAGGGATGGGATTGCTGCCTCTTCTTCTACAGAGCGAGGCAGCTGCGCCGACCATAAGCGTAGCTATTCTTCCTCTTCAGGTCGGTCACGATCCCCAAGGCAGAAGAATTCAGAGCTGCCTCCTACATCTGAGAGGCTGAAGTCTCTGGATAACACAGGTCAGTCTTCGAAATCTTAAATCCACAATAAATGTCATTTCACTGAACGTACGTTCTCTTGGCTGTTCGTTCAAACAATCGGTTCTGTCGACGTTCATTGCCCTGTACAGAACGGATATTTTCTTACATAAGAGATGAAGAAAGGAAACTCCACTTGTCCACAAACATAAATTTAATACATCATAAATGTATACATTTTAGCCACTAAGTGACCTTCTTCAGTATGATTCAGGTTGACTTGTTCAGAGTCGGTATTTATAACAAGGAGGTACCAATCAGGGAGCAGAGCACCTTGATTTGGTTTACAAAAGCGGATTAATTAGCAGGATTGGAGGAGAGTCAAACCACTCTATAAAATTATACAAAAATTATACAAAAAAATTATACCAAAAGTTTTGCAGAGAACAGAAATCTCTAAAATAAATACGTACAATAACTACATTAGAAGGAACCAAAAAACAAGTCCTTATAAACGCAGCTGTTATATCCGGCCTACTTATATCAGAGGTTCTTATATCAGGAAAGAATTTTGCCCAAAATTAAAGTTTTGAAGTCAGTGAGTACCACTGTGATAGGTCCATTGGTCCTCTTTCATGGTTCAATAATTTGTCTGGAGGTATTTTAGAAATCTCCAACGATTCTAAAAAATTCATTTTTCTGGGATCGTCATTGTAATGTAAGATTCGGAAATTATCGATTTTTCCGACCTGTCCTGTGGTTATAACATGTTCCGCGAACGCAGACTTCTCGGGTTTGTGATTCTTGATATAGCTGAAGTGTTCTTTGATTCGAGTCGAAATCTTCCTCCTGCTTTGACCAATATATTTGCTATCACACGAATTACAAGAAATTTCGTATATACCAGATTAATCTGTTTTACTAATAGCATCTTTCGTGTTGCCTAGTAAGCTTTTGAGCTTGTCGCTGCTTTTATATGCTACCCTAAGGTCGTAAGCTTTACAAATTCTTTCTAGACCTCTAGTCAACTTACGGTTATAGGGTAGACATATGAATTTCTTATTCTTCTCACCGATGGATTGTAGAGTGGTAATGTTTTGCAATTCTTCTTAAGAGTCTGCTTTTTAATCAGTTTGTCTGTTAAATCCTTCTTGTAACCGTTGAAAACCGCTGTTTCCTTGATCGTGTGTATTTCTTCTTGTTTCATCGCATGGGACATGGGTATAGTTAACATTCTGTGGATCATATGGTTGAACGTTGCAAGCTTGTGGTTAAAACTGTGGCTAGAGTTGTGCTTGATGTATGCTGGTATATAGTTGGTTTTCCTGAATATTCCGAAGTCGAGTTTCCCATCATCTCTCCGTATCACTAGGTCCAAGAATGGTAAGGAACAGTCTTTCTCTCTCTCAACCGTGAAGTTGATGGAGGGGGATAAATTGTTGAGTCCCTCAACTAATAGATTAAAAAGCAGACTCTTAAGAAGAAATTGCAAGACATTACCACTCTACAATCCATCGGTGAGAAGAATAAGAAATTCATATGTCTACCCTATAACCGTAAGTTGACTAGAGGTCTAGAAAGAATTTGTAAAGCTTACGACCTTAGGGTAGCATATAAAAGCAGCCACAACCTCAAAAGCTTACTTGGCAACACGAAAGATGCTATTAGTAAAACAGATAAATCTGGTATATACGAAATTTCTTGTAATTCGTGTGGTAGCAAACATACTGGCCAAAGCAGGAGGAAGATTTCGACTCGAATCCAAGAACACTTCAGCTATAACAAGAACCCGAGAAGTCTGCGTTCGCGGAACATGTTATAACAACAGGACACGTCGGAAAAATCGATAATTTCCGAATCTTACATTACAATGACGATCCCAGAAAACTGAATTTTTTAGAATCGTTGGAGATTTCTAAAATACCTCCAGGCAAATTATTGAATCATGAAAGAGGCCCAATGGACCTATCACAGTGGTACTCACTGACTTCAAAACTTTAATTTTGGGCAAAATTCTTTCCTGATATAAGAACCTCTGATATAAGTAGGCCGGATATAACAGCTGCGTTTATAAGACCTTGTCTTTTGGTTCCTTCTAATGTAGTTATTGTACGTATTTATTTTAGAGATTTCTGTTTTCTGCAAAACTTTTGGTATAATTTTTTTGTATAATTTTTGTATAATTTTATAGAGTGGTTTGACTCTCCTCCAATCCTGTTAATTAACCCGCTTTTGTAAACCAAATCAAGGTGCTCTGCTCCCTGATTGGTACCTCCTTGTTATAAATACCGACTCTGAACAAGTCAACCTGAATCATACTGAAGAAGGTCACTTAGTGACCGAATTGTATACATTTATGGAGTATTAAATTTATGTTTGTGGAAAAGTGGAGTTTCCTTTCTTTATCTCTTATGTATTCAACTATCCACAGAGTGTTTAAGGTAAGTCTGTTCTCTCTATTGAGTTATTTATATGGATATTCTCTTACTGCAAGAGGTGAAGCTGGCCCCTACACAACAGGGCGACAATCTACCCAGTCTTCGCTGCCAAAATCCTTGCGGACAATTTTTTATAAACTCCTTGTCACTGTATGGGCAAGAGGTTGCGACTATCATTTTCATTCCCTCCATTACGGTGTCGAATTTTGTATATGACGACGAGTGCAGGGTAATTGCAACGGACATTTCATCATCTGGCATCGACTTCCGATTGCTCAATATGTATGCTCCATGTGCGGCGGTAGAGAAACTGACATTTTTGTGTGTCATTAATAACTTTTTGTGCACAACATTGCCTTTAGTGATTGCTGGGGACTTGAATTGTCGTCACGACGATTGTAACATCTTTTCACTGGATATGTGAAACGCATTATGCAAAACGCATTATTCGATCTCTGGACACACCATCCACAAACTGAACAACCAGGGTTCACCTTTCATCAAGAACCCTCTGTGTCATCAAGATTCGATCTGTTTTTGATTGATAATGCTTTTGCTGGTACACCTGGTAAAATGGAGGTTACTCCATGCTCAATCTCCGATCTTAGCGCCATCATGTGGTCGTGGAATCCTCCTATTCAGGCATCCGCTGCAGGCACTAGTCGTCATTGCAACTGGTTCCTTAATGTTTTTCTACTTGACGAAGAAGAGTACATAAGTATGTTCGTTCAGTTTGTGGAAAAACATCTCCACAATGTGCTTCCTACGCTAGAAATGTGGTTATTAATAAAGACTAAAATCAAGCACTTTTTTCGGAAGATTGTGTTGGACGCAGTTGGACTTCTTCGTTGTCATCTCCTCATGCTGCAAGAAATTCTGCTTCTCCTCAGTTGTTCAACCCCTAAGGAGGAGTTTGCTGATGACATACGCCACGTGAAGAGTGAAAACACTGCTCTAATGATCCGTAAGGCTGCCGGCGCCGCACTCAGAACCAAACTCACCGGGGCTGCGGATGTCATAAATATGTCATCAGCTGTGTTTGTTGGGGAGAAACGAAGGGCCAACAAGAGTCATTGTTTGGTAGTGGATGATGGGGTAGTGGAGGCTGACACCGACATCTTACCAGCCTTCAGCTCCCAATTTGCATCTTTCTTTGATAACCCAATCCTTCCATCTGACGCCATGAAGAAGTGGATAGAGGAACTAAGACCTTTCTCGGAGGTTACTGTGCATCACCGGTGCCTTCACTGAAGATAAAGTTAAGAAGTTTCTGTCACGTGATGGCCGTCGTGGGTCCAGTCCGGGCTTAGATGGCATCCGTACTCCTTCTGCAATGCGACTTGGAAACTTCCTTGTGAAGGTGTTTAACTCTATCATCCAAGATCCTTCTTCCATCACATCGGAATTTGTTAAGGGGAAGATTATTCTGCTCCCTAAAGTGCCCAATCCAAAACACGTGACCCAGTGGAGACCAATAACTCTTCTCAACACCGATTATAAGGCCTTCACTGGGGTTTTTCAACAACGACTCAAACTGTTCGTCGATGAATTTTTCTACCTGGACCTGGAACAATCCTGTTCAATACCATCACTACGGATGACTGATAATCTCATTGCCTTTCTATGTGTTTTAGAGGAAGCGCAAAGTCTGCAGCAAACACTTGCTATGTTAAGCCTTGACCAGGAAAAGGCCTTTGATAAGGTGAATCACGAATTTCTCTTCAAAATGTTTCATCATTAATGGCAATTAATGGATCCGTTTCGTCAATCTTCGAATTATCAAAGGGTATTAGGCAGAAGTGTCCGCTATCCCCCCTCCTGTACATCTTTTACTTGGAGCCATTGCTTCAGTTTTTGAATCGCCACCCTGATGTTCGAGAGTATGAACTACCAGTAGCGTCGATCAAAATCCGGATGCTTTGCTTGCCGATGATGATGGTGCTCTTCGCATCTGACGCATATTCCTTGAACATCTATAAAGTCAGCTTTGATTGCTTTAGTGTTTCGACGGGGAGCTCCATCAACCTCGTCAAATCTATCGGTAAAGTTATTGGAAAGTGGACGGCCGACGATCTTAAGAACTTTCAAATAACATGGTGTGGCCAAGTGACAGTGTTGGGATACGTGTTTTCCTTTCTTCCGAATTCAGACTCCCGTCACTGGCAACAGGTGATTGATAAGTGTATTGCTCGCTTTGACAAAAATTTTCGATTTGATAGTTCGATGTTCGTCAAAGTGAGGTTTATTAAAATTCACATGAATACCTTGTTTTGTCAAAAAACATAATACCGATTATGAATTCAAAGTGCCTGTTCACCTTGACTTCTAAACACGTTCTTTAAAAAGTGCGTAGTGCTGTTGTGAACTATGTGTGGGATCACAAGGACCAGAGAGTGCCGTTCAGATCAGAATATATATTTATCCCAGTAGAGAAAGGGGGATTAGGACTACCCGATAATCATCGATATCTTATAGCGCCCAGATTGTCCGGTTTGATACTAGTGTTTTTCTTCCCTTATCTAATTTTGTGTTCTTGCACCTGCGATTCTGTTTTAAGGTGAACAGGTTACCGTTTCCATCTACATTGCCAGTGACGATGAGCCTTAAAATGCCGAACTTTTATATAATGTGCCAATAGATTTTTGTGACCTTTATTCTCGTGCTTAGACATTTAGACCCATAAGACTGGGGCAAACTTCGTTTTTCATGTTTCTTCCAGCAATCCGACCAGGGTGTAGCCACTGAGATCGTTCGGTTGCACCCAGTTTATAGGTGGGCAAGCTTTGTGAAGAAAATCAAAACCCTAGCTTTTGAAAAATCGGTGATTAACATCCAATGGCGGTTGCTGCATCACGGATTCATCACTCTCCAGCGCCTGAATCTATGGAGAGTGGTCGGATCTGCTGGTTGCCTAGTTTGTGGGGTCTCCAAAACTGTGTGTCATGTGTTTTATGAGTGCCCCTTCGCAGAATCCATCCGGGAACGCCTTAAACAACATTTTCGCCTGGAAGAGTTTTCTTACCTGTGTGTGCGATTCTTAATGGACGATTCTTAATAATTTCTGACTCCACCGGCGCTGGTTTCTGGCTCCACCGACGCTGGTTTTTGACTCCACCGGCGCTGGTTTCTGACTCCACCGGCGCTGGTTTTGAATCAAGAAATGTGGTGGGCCAGAAACAACAGGTTTAAAGGTGGTAATTCGTCACCTGCAGCGGTATGGAGGAGAAGGGCTGTCCATCTCAGGTCCTTCCTCCAATTAGAATGGCAAAGGCTAGGTCCAGCTACGTTCAAGAGGCGTTATTCTTCATCTGAGCGCTTATGTTTGGTCATCGGGGGAGGCTGCAAGAAATCGACGTTTCTCTTCACCTTCCCGGTGGATTTTGCATGACCGGCCGATGGGCGATCGGGCACCCTGCCTGTTATGACCGTTTAATGGTGCTTGCTGGAGCAATAACATCAGCCCCAGCGACAACAGCGCATTAAGAGTTCAGGTTTAATCACACTGCATCCAACGCCTCTCGTAAGGCATCAATAAGGCATTCGGTATAGGCACCATAAACGTACGTACTATCCAACTGTTCGGGACCTTACAGGGGATCATGCTGTATCAGCGTGGATTGTCAGTAGACACCTTAGGACCATCGACAAGGTGAAAAAGCAAGACAAATGGATTGGAGGAATTGCTTTTGCGCCATAAAGAAGCGGGGATTCTTGATCGCATTGTCACCAGCATTGGAGAAGTGGCTCCTATACGATAATAGGATACGGTCAGCACAGTGGCTGGATGCTGATGAACTCCCACGACAGTTCCCTAAACCCCCGTTGCTCCCAAGGAAGCTCATGGTTATAGTTTCGTGGAACATCCGTGGTGTAGTGCATTACAGCTTCCTACAGCAGGGGGAGACGATCACCGCGTG
This sequence comes from Rhysida immarginata, assembly GCA_023313115.1. NCBI lineage: Eukaryota > Metazoa > Arthropoda > Chilopoda > Scolopendromorpha > Scolopendridae > Rhysida > Rhysida immarginata. The sequence continues at coordinate 1,635,273 of JAHWFO010093546.1, forward strand.
AACTGCATCGTATGCACACAAAACTGTATCAGCAACAACCTGCACTTGTGCATCGCAAAGGTGTCCTTCTGCTGCATGACAACGCGTGTCTGCACGTTGCACGAATGACCGTTCAGGCGCTACAGGCTCTGGGCAACGAGGTACTTCCACACACCCTGTAATCTCCGGACCTCTTCCATACCGACTACCATCTTTCTCAGAGAATGGACAATTTTCTTCAGAGGAAAACATTCCTAACCCAAGCAGACATCGAAAACGCATTCGGGAGTTATTGAGTCCTGTGACCATGCATTCTATAGAAGAGGGCTCGAGAAACTGACAAATCGTTGGCAACAATGTTTGGATTGCAATTGGGGTTATTTCGAATAGCACATGTGAAGTTGTCCTTTCCAGAGGGCCATTAAAGATGACCGTTGCAATCCGACATTTGATATGCAACGACCTGATAATTTTTCTGTCGAAAAATGGAAGGAAAAATTATTACATCATGTTTGGAGGTCATCTCGAGTTTATATTTAATTATTTATCTGTATGTTAATGATTACTATTATTTATTTTTATAGTTTTCTTTTATATAGAAAAATATATATGAATGAAAGGTAAAAATAGTGCAAAATATCAATTTTCAAGTATTTCATTCATATAAATGCCTTTCCTGATTTATTCATGTTTAATTTTGAGGGAAGCAGAAGGGTTTTTAAATTTGCTTCTAAAAGTTGCATTTTTTAGATATTATTGAAGCGTTTTTTGAGGTATATATACGGAGCGTTTGAGGTATATTGAAGCGCTTTTTAAGCTCGTTTATAGTAGATTTGATTAAAATAATTTTAAATATCCAGAAACGTTATTTTTTAGTGTTTTTGTAATAAAAAATAGGCATGATTTAGCCTGTGAGAAATGATGGTTCTATTATTTTTTTTTATAATTGTTTTCTTCTATATAGGAAAAAGTATACGTATATGTATGAAAAGTAAAAACAGTGCAAAATATCAATTTTCAACAATTTTTTTTTATAAATACTTTTTCTTTATTTATTCATGTCTAATTTTGAGAAGAAAAGAAGAGTTTAAATATTTGTTTTAAAAGTTGCGTTTTTTAGATATTATTGAAAAGATTTTTGAGGTTTTCCTTTAAACAAGAGGTAAAGTAAGTGTTAGATAAAAAAGATTCATAAATTTCATTTTTGAACATGAAAAAAGTAGTTCCAAATGCGGTCTGACCGACCGCATGTCACCATCCGTGTTACAAGCACCCGCGCAACCTCTGGAGTGTCCACATAAATCAATTTTACTAAAAACTCGTAATTCTACAGCTCCCGTAATTCCATCACCGTGCGTGGTGGAGGGTCCAGCTTGCGGACATGGCGATCGAGATGGTCCCATAAATATTCAATAGGGTTGAGGCCCGGGGAGTTTGGTGGCCATGAGAGTAGCTTGAATTCAATCTCATGCTCCTCGAACCAGTCGTGGAAAATTTTGGCAGTATGGCAAGGAGCACTGTCCTCTTGAAAGGTGCCATCACCCTGAGGAAACACTGTCGACATGAAGGGGTGTATCTGGTCTGCGACGATCGTCAGGTAACGAACAGCATTCAGTGTACCCTCCAGCGGTATCAGTGGACTCAGACCATACCACGAAAACATCCCCCAAACAGTCACACCTCCCCCACCAGCCTGTCGTCTGCCAACCATGGTGTCGGGATGCCAGTTCTCAGATGCTTCCCGGCGAATTCTCCATCGTCCATCCACTCTGTTCGCTAGAAACCGCGATTCGTCAGCGAAAGCAAGCCTTTGCCACTCAGGCGAGGTCCAGTGGCGATAGTCCATTGCGAATTGGAGGGGTTTTCGGCGATGCAGAGGCATCAACATGGATGCTGTTACCATATGCCTTCTCCGGAGCCCCAACCTCAAGAGTGGCTGACACGCCTAGTGGCCCCACTGTTCATTTGCTGTGACAGTGGCTCAACAGTGGCACGCCGATTGGTCTTGGCCAGGCGTCGTAACCGACGCTCGCCTCTAGGATCGATGGCTCATAGGGCCCCACAGTTACCTCTTCGGTTGCTCGAAACTGTCTAGTTCGTCCAGTCGCGGTACACCTTAACAACGGCAGTCCTAGAGCAGTTCACAAAGGTGGCCGTTTCTGAAATACTGACCCCCTTGGCCCGATAGCCAATGATCATACACTTTTGGAGGTCCGACAGGTCACTTGCTTTGACCTTGACGGTGACAATTGCTGTGTTAACGGATGCTACTGCACATCTGCTGTTGTCAGCCTTTGATGATATGCAATGATTTTTCAACTGCATAACATGGGACGTTCCAACATGTTCGAGGAGAGGTGGTCATATTAATGTGTCTCGACCCTGTATATCTTATTACTATCGTCGCTTTTTAATTCCGACTCGTATTTACGATTATAATCGTAACTTTTCTTTATAATGAGGAAAAGTTACGATTATAAAGAAAGCGATTGGGTAATTAGGCAGCTATTTAATGATAGAAATAATGATTTACCTATGGAGACGATTCTGCTACATTACAAATAGTGGAATAAACGTGGAGACAAGTCTCAAATTTGTGTATTTACTGAAGCGATGAATTACCGACTCAGAATCCTCAGAGCAACGATGAAAAGGCATATTGTGATGTGACTATTAAAAAGAAAAACACTAGTATTCCGTAACAGAATATTAAAGAAAGGAACGAGTTGACAGATTCCTTGGGAACTGAAATTGTTGAATGACAAATACTTGGTTGGGAAATCTAAACAAAATTTTATTAAACAGTTAATGGGGTGTGACAAACCGAAGCAGTGTATAAGTGATAGATTGTTTGACAATGTTTCAATAGAGCTTTTACAGCATTTGACCCAATGACGTATATTAAAGATAGACTCCGAATTCTATTGTTAACAACAGCAAAAAGTGAAGCAAATTGAGCCATGATAGTTCTGGGCAGGAGTGAGCCGTGGAGTAATTAGCTCTCTGGCTGATTTGTTTTTGAAGATTTTGGGCCCGAGGAATTATTAATTCAAAACCATTATTCAAAGTTGTTCTGCGTATAACTGTACAAACAGACAAGAAAAAGGATCAGAAATCATTTTCCACAAAAATAAATCAAAAATACGTAACTAAAATGAAAATACGTTACTGAAAGACAATCGAAACGAAATTGAAATTGAAACCATGATCAAAAAATTGTTTATAAAATATAATAAAATACTTCAAATACAAAGTAAACGAAAAGATAAATAATCACTCCGTGAACGGCGTGTGAAAGAATTATTAATCAGCTACTCTCATGTTTAGCCATGTATTTTGCATCATCTTCACTCACTTTCAGCCATGACAGTTCTGGGCATGGAGCTTCCCAATTTGCTTCAAGTTACAACAATAGGATTCGGAGTCTATCTTTAATATACGTCATTGATTTGACCATATAATGCACTGTGGATTTGGGTCATTGTTTAGCAGTTCAGCCATGTTGGATAACAAAAACGCTTTCGCACGCTATTCGCTATGGCAAGGTCAGCGTATTATACGAATCTTTCAAACAACAATACTCAACAACAATACTTAGCCGATTGCTTGAGTGAATCAACACCACCTAAAGATAAGGCCTCAGTACTCGGTGAGAACTGAGCGATCAAACAGAGACATACAATGAAAGCTGCATTGTCTGTCTGAGTTTGAAGACGCAGTGCTCACAGAGTGCTAAGGCCTTATCTTTAGGCGATGTTGAGTGAATGCGATGATTGGGAAAAGCGAAACTAGAGAGTAACGAATTTTTTTGTGATCCAGTATGGCGGCATTGACATCATGATGACGCGTAGTGAAAAAGCCCTATTGATAATAACACAGGCCTGAGAAATTCAAGTTTTTGAAAAAATACAAGAGAAATTTTCGCTGATTTTTATATTATTTGGTGTGCTGATTTCGAAAATGACCTCCATTTTTTCCCATAACGTCAGGATTTTTTGTAAAATCGATATCGATATTTTTGCTAAAACCCTATTTGAAAAGGAATTCTCGCGAACAATTTTGCATGTGCTATCTGGCAACAGTGGAAACTATCACCCTGATCTTAAATTTTCGGGGGAAAAGTCCATATGTGAGTGAAGAAAATCTATTTTGACACTCATGGAGCAACCCAACGCTTGAAATTTGTCCAGCATATTCATTACAAGTCAGAACCCTTGTTATTACCGAGAAATTTACTGACGACATTTTTGAAGACAACCCAAGCTTCTTTTTCATTTGTTGTCATGCTATTATCAATTTTTTTAACCTTCATAAGCTTGGGGATATCCAAGTAAAATTGAATTTTGTTAAATTTAAACACGGCCTGCCAGATAGTAAAAGGCCTGTGCGAAAGTCTTTTCTGCAGAAAAACTGATAGAAAAACTTCTGAAAAACTGCGCTCTCCCTTCCATTTTTCGCCATGACGTCATGTTCTGCCGTGTCGCTAGCCGCCAGTCACTCTAGTCGTCAAAAATAGAAACTATGTTTAGGCATCCCACCATAACACCCGCTTAAGAGAAGCGCCGCTCTAGTGTTTAAAAATATAAACCAACTTTAGGGATCGCGCAGCTTATCTTTGGAAAGCGACGAAAATAAAATTAGCGATCTATCCTCTTTTATTGCTGTTACGCAACAAAAACGAGTTTTATTGCTGCTTTGTTTTATTGCTAATCGGTCCTAGGTCGGTTTAACGTTGTAAAATCCTAAACATGTCGAAGTTCGCGATGCTAGCGCCAGAAAAGCTTAGTGGTAAATTGCCCTGAGGGTGCTTCAAAGAATAATTTTGCATTTTGTATTTATCATTTTTGGCCAAGCATATTTTTTTTTTTTAATAATTATTTTATGTTATCGTATTGGCCACTGTTATTGATTAAATGTAAGGGTGCTTCTGAACATCTCGTTGTCATATGAATATGCAAACGCTTCTTTCTTGATTTATAACGGTTTAAAGGTATTCTGTAGTAGGAGCGTTAAGATATTTCAATAAGCGGAAGACATTTTGAACTTTTGCAATAGCATTTGTTTTGTTATATCTTGGTTAGAATATTTTCCTTTGACAAAAAAGGGTATTGTCGTTTTATAACGTCGAAATATATCTGTAACGTGTAAATACAGAGTTGAATGAACGCAGTGGAAATTAAAA
>JAHWFO010093546.1:1650433-1735061 GCA_023313115.1 Rhysida immarginata
ACAGGCAGTGTCGCCGGAAATCATTTCAGGAACCGATTTCCGTGACAATATCACACATTTTGCAACTGCTATATGCTTTAATGTTTATTCTACTGCAGGACACCTTCAAACCATTATAATCTAGAAAGAAGTGTCTTCGACTGCATGTTGAAAAGATAATTAATGCTTGTTATAATCCCTCGGACATATCCTGATCATTTGTATCCAGATCATTAAGAAATCCCTGCATACAGCGTGTCACGTAAGTCGTGGTCGTAAATTTAATGGTATGCATATTCAATAGCAAGGAACAAAAAACTCCCTATGAACATAGGTCGAACAACGCACCGTTTCCGAGAAAGAATGACTTGATTGACAAATGGAGCATCACCCCGTCCAAGTCTTCCTTTGGTAGTGTCTCGTGTGCATTGAAATCATAACAAATGCTCAAAATGTCCATCATGAACACTCTTGAACACAACACGGCAGCATGCTTCAGCTCTTCTCCTCAAAGAGGAACGCAAACGTTCTCAAAGACCAGCATTCTCTCGCATGTTCTTAAGGCGTTCCCCACGCGATGGCGCAGGGCGTCCACTGTATCCACTCGTTGTGCAAAATTCTTCAACTCTCTACGATGGCGAACTATCTTGTGCTGTTAATTGGATCCTCTTCCACACGCTGCGGTATGGCCTGTTCCCGTGCAGCGGACCCAAGAATTCGCGGACGCCCTTCGCGGGGGGGTGATGTTAAATGTACCCGTGTCACGTAAACGCTATGAAGACGGATGAACATGCGTCGGCGGCATTCCGGTTTGCCTGACTGTATGTGAAATGCATATCTGCCAACTCGAAATTGCTGTAACCGGCTGCAGCCATGTAGTCTCACTCAAACACAGTCCAGGTAACGAATCAGCCAGGTCTACTTCCTTCCATTTACATGAACAAGGCATTCCATTTACACGGCAAAGGGAAGAGGTTTAGTTTCTTTACGTATCATCATCATCATTTCTCGGAAACTGTGGTTGTTCGACCTGTGTTCATAAGAAGTTTTTTGTTCCTTGCTATTGAATATGCATGCCATTAAATTTACGACCACGACTTACGGGACACCCTGTATGCATTGTAATTACGACGTTGTGATTAAATTTTCGTCTTGTTGCATCATTGTTTTTTCACCAGAAAGCAAATGGCTTTATAACTTCAGGTTGTACCTTAATTTTGTAATAAATTTTAGGTCATAGTAACTATTAAATTGTCTGTTTAAACTAAGTTTTAAACTTTTTCGGCGATTTTAAGCTTTTTTTTCAAATTTTTCGGGCAAAATTTCTCCAGATTCTGCCTTCTGGAATAAAACTAAATTTTGGGAAAGGGCCTGCAAAATTATTGACGGATATAATTAATACAAACTACGATCCTACACTCGTACTGACTGATAAACAGACAAACGTCAGCGATATTTTATCACCATGCAAACTGCAGAGGATTCATTAAGAATACGTAGATTTACTTTATTGTACGAGGGGAACTCAGTTTATTATATAGAAATGAAACAAACACGAGTACTGATTTAAAAACTACTTTTTTCTCTGCATAATCTCCGAGTACATAGAGGCACTTCTCCCATCGTTTCACAGGCCCGTCAAAACCAGTAAGATTTAATTCTTTGGGCTGCTGTCTGTACAGGGCGGTGTCTTCCCTTTGTACAGCTTCATTGTCGGCCGAAAGATGATGTATAAGAGGACCGAACAAATGGAAGTCGTGAGGAGCCAAGTTAGCAGTATGTCCTCTTAATACCAGAAAACTGTGAATATCCTCTAACTCCCAAAAAGACAACTGAAATGCTGAGAAAGATCCAATGGAAAGTCTTCGACCATCCTCCGTATAGCCCTGACCTTGCTCCATGCGACTTCCATTTATTCCGTCCTCTTAAACACCATCTTTCGGATGACTGAACAGTTTTATCGCTGTTCAGTAAGGGGTACGAAGAGCGTTGAAATGTTCAGTCCCCTTAATCGAAGCGAGATGAAGCTGTACAAAGGGAAGTCTCCACCTTGTTCAGGCAGCAGCCCAAAGAACTTTATCCTATTATTTTTGAGAGGCTAGTGAAACGAAGAGCCTCAATGTACAGGGAGATTATGCGGAGAAAGAAAAGAGTTTTCAAATCAGTACTTGCATTTATTTCATTTGTACATCCAGTTGTAACTTACTTACTAACTTCCCCTCATGTTTAAAACAACTGAAAAATGAACCTAATGAAAGAAATTTTTGGGTTATTTTATGCAAATATTCATTTACTGAAAAACTCATGCGTTAATGCGTATCAATTTCTTCACATCAGATTGCCGCAAAAGTCCTCCAATAGAACCAGTATCTCCAGAGCTGTTCGACTGGGACGGGGAGACACATGACGTACAGTCAAAAGTTAACTATCGATGTGACATTTACGAAGGTTCCATATCCGCCATGCAGCTCATTTGCACATACAGACGACACTGGCAGCAACTAGAGAAAGACCCGTTTTACAGTGATTGCAGTTAAGTATTAATGTTGTTCAATTTGTATGAAAAGACCGATCGGGAGAGTAATATTAACCTTTTTATTTTCTAGCGAGAGAAGAAAGATTTACTAAATATTTTTGCTTGCAGTAATAGCAAATTAAGAGCCGGCGTTTCTTTTTATATAGTTGTAAAATTATATACAGTATATACTATTACTGAGTATACTCATTGTCTCTTCCTAAGTATTGCCCATTGGCACATGTATAAATAGCTATTCCGTGGTAATTCCAGGCATCTCTGGAAGTCCTTAAGGATTGTGCATTCATTGCTGAGTCCATCTAAATCTTTTGAAGCTCCCAAAACAAAGAACTATGAACGAACTGAGTCCTTGGAAATTCGGAAAAAAAACGCATTTCCTAACAAGGGAACATTACGACCTCGGAATTTTAGTTTAATACGAGACTTCGTGTAGTTGAAGTGTACCTTTAGGATGTTAATATACTTAAATATTTAGGCGCACTATTCAGCCAATTTTGAAAAAAGACGGTTTCATGTTTCGAGCACCATACATAAGGGAAAGTTTTCCTCCTTGATTGTAAGTGATCCGATAGCTCAGACGGCAGCGTGGTTGCTCTCAAATTATTAACATGTAAGTGTGAGGTGGCGGGTTCGAATTCCAGTTGTAACAATTTTTTTTTTACCCAAATAATTATTCAATATATTATATTTACAAATTTATTTGTGACAACCAACTTTTTCACACAATTTTCCTTTTCTCAAAATTATTATGCTTATATTTATTGTTACAAGTGTCTACGGAGTAATATAAGTAACACAAGTATTTTCAGCAAAATAGCCTATTATGTATGGAAGGGTAAAAAATTCATGCAAATAGCAATATAACACAGAAGTAATAATGTTAATCAGTTAAATTAAAATGATATACATGAACCAGAATGATAATTGTCATAGAAGCATGCAAAACAAAAGATACCACGACAATTCGCACAGCAAATAAATGAGGACTCTTTACAAGAACAAGGGGTTTTAAGAAATTCCATTGAAAAGCACACCTCGTTTACATTCACGAAGATTTTCCTTTCGAACCCACCACCTGGAAAAATAAAATAAAATAGTTATTGCTTTTAAAATCTTGATTCTATACAAAATATTTTGCAGAAAATACTTTATTACCCCGTAGACGCTTGTAACAATAAAAATAAGTATAATAATTTTGAGAAAAGGAAAATTTTGTGAAAAAGTTGGTTGTCACAAATAAATTTGTAAATATAATTTATTGAATAATTATTTGGGTAAAAAAAATTGTTACAACTGGAATTCGAACCCACCACCTCACACTTTGACTTGTGAGTAGCAACCACGCTGCCATCTGAGCTATCGGATCACTTACAATCAAAGAGGAAAACTTTCCGTTATGTATGGTGCTTGGAACTTTAAACCGTCTTTTTTCTAAATTGGCTGAATAGTGCGCCTTAATATTTAAGTATATTAACATCCTAAAGGTACACTTCAACTACACGAAGTCTCGTATTAGACTTTATTTTTGTTTATTTGTGACCATGGAGAGATTGTTCATGTTGATGGTGGACAGGCCATTTCCTGCCGACACGTTTATGAAGGTGCTGTACACCAAATCCAGTATATGCCAGTATTAGCGTCTGAGGACCCTTCAATCTTGGTATTGCAAAGACTCTACTCCACGGAGTTAAGAATGCTGTGCAAATGAAGTACTATTGCAGATCGCATCATTGATGTGGAGTGCATGAAAGTTGGCAATACCACCATCAACTTTTATCACACGGACCCCGGCCACCTCACAGTCCATGTCAGGGAAATTTCGCCAACTTATGTCAAAAATTACATGTCGGATTTTGTGGAAGTGCTCGGTACTTGCCGTCCCAATTATGCTGATACTCCTCGACTGCAGACTGGTGATGTTCTGTTTGACATGAGATTGGAAAAAGACATTCCAGATTCCCTTCGTGTATTATAAGGGAATGAGGCAGTGCTCTTAGTACTGCCAGAAATCTTCTCATGTCAGGAGAGATTGCCCTCTCCTGAAGAAGTGCATGAATTGTTTGCATATGGCGAGCAAATACCAACGTTGCCTGGAGAAGATTGAAAGCAAGTCAGCAGCAGTTACGTCATCGCCTCTTCTGCCACCAAGGATGACATCACCTAGTCATGTTGTAGAGCCATGTCAAGCGGTTCCGCCTTTGCCTTCTCCTCGTATGTCGCGGGTCGTTTCGCAGTGCATCACCGCCTCCGCTTCCGCCTAAGGAGGAGGAGGGTGTTTTCCCGCCACTACCACCACCTGAATTTTCCACCACATTTTCTCCTGCGATTTCTACAGAAATTTCCCTGCAGCATCCATCAATCGACATCTCGATGGGTGAGGAAGTGAATCCTGTAGAGGAAAAAATCAATGCTTCATTGGATGTTGATGCGACAACTTTTGAGGAGGTTTTTTCAAATCTTTCTCCTCTGTCTCAGCCAGTGTCACAACCTAACCCGTCCTCAGCGATTACTGTGTCATATTCGGCTGCTATGGCGAAATCTACCATATCAACGCAGTGAGAATGGCTTACGGAGGGCAAGTCCCCTCGTAAGAAGAAACGTAGACGCCATCTAAACAGAAGGGAGAGAAAGGCATCATCATCAACATCCAAGAGGGATGGCAGTGCAAGTAGCCATCGTGGATCCTCTTATCGGACGTGCTCACTGATTCGGCAGACTGTTGAGTCTCATTCTTCATCTAAGAAGGTCCAGCATCCATTGAAGTTGCTAAGACAGAAACAGCTAAAGTTAGTAAAGAGTAAAAAAAATCCAGTTGAACGTCTTAGAAGTTAAGAAGAATGGGAAAAGTGGCTTTAATTGGGAATGATAGGGAAAAGCCTGATAGGAAAAATTATCAATAGGAAACATAAGAATGAGCTAGAAATTAGTAAGTCTCTAGGTATAAAAGAAGCGGGTTTAAGTTCAGATAGAGAAGAAAATTCTAGTGAGACAAAATAATCTAATAATCTAAAAAAAGCAGAAAATCTTTAATGAATAAGAATATAAAAAATATTTAGGTGGCATAGAACAGAAAGAGGGTAATTTAGGGAAAATAGAGCTGACCGCGAATAATGTAAATGATAGAAGTATTTGATAATAAAATATAAAATTATAATTAGAGTAACAAAAATCGAAAGTAAGATTCGACGATCAGTCGCATTAGCCATAGCCCATGAGATGGAAATGATGGACGAAATCACGCTGTGGAAGTGTTACGTGGAGTTAGTCAATGAGATTCTCCTTAATTACGAGATAACTACAGTTAATGGAAAAGTTAATTTTCAGGGTCAGCAGTATCGACGTCAAACTCTCATTGTTGCATACGCTTGTCAGGCGAACTTACCTGCATCAGACCAAAACGTTTCAGCTACACGAGTCTCGTACTCTTACATAATCTTTATTATTATTAATTATCAAAGTAATTATTTCAGTTGAGCAAGATGTAATTCATTTATTTCATTTCAGAAATTTTGAATGTAACTTGTAATTAAATATTGAAATTTCATTTGAAACAAACTTCCTCTTCACATCTCTTCCAAGATTTAAGTACCTCTGGGGTTTTATTTGGAGTCTATTAATTAAAAATTATTAAAGGTACGTGACCTTGATTCACGTTTATGGAATAAAAATGAAATGTATTCACTGCTATTGAACTCTGAGGCCTCACCATCTGTTGTCTTGCATCGGAGCTATGGCATGACCTCGGTGATTCATTGCAACAATGCAGGCTGAAAGGCACAGAGTGGAATGATCTTCCATTCTTCGTTGCAGGCTTTCCATATACAATGTGATGTACAGTCCTCATCCGATAAGTTAAACCTCGACCTTGAAGGGAAGAAATTTATTCTATTGCTAAAATGGGGGGCAAGAGGATAAAAAAAAATCTGATGTAGTACAGGGAAATACTAGTATTAAATCAGATTTTTTCATCCTCTTGCTTCCCATTTTAGCAATAGAATATATTTCTTCCCTTCAAGGTCGAGGTTTAACTTATCGGATGAGGACTGTACACCCTATTCCAAAAGCGGTGAATGAGATGTTTTCACTTAGGTGAATGATGTTCGGCTTCCTTGCAATACATTAACTGGTTCAGGCAAGAAGTCGAGTTCGAATACAATGTCGAGAAAAACAGCTAGAGCAAACTCTTTGTACTCCAGAGTTATTTCGATTCTTACCACCAAATGGTGTAAGGCTACCTCCGTAGATTTGTCAGACTGGTAGGCAAATTGATTAGCGTGAAAGGGACCAAGAATCTCAAAATCTTCTCTAATTCGTCCATCAATAATCTTCTCAAAGCACTTAAGCATAAAGGAAGACAGACTGATGGATCGAAAGTTCTTGGCTTGGTCGTAGCAACTCTTACCGAGTTTCAGTATAAAGATCACCTTGACCAGCCTCCAAGGATTAGGAATATAGCCTAAAGCTAAACTAGCCCTAAAAATTAAACGCAGGATCGGCGAGATCACATCCGATACCTGTTGAAGAAACACCAGAACGATGCCATCCGGCCCGGGTGATTTTTTACGGATCGAAGGATCTAATTGCCCAAATGACCCTACGATGATTAATTACTTCACCTGCCATGGCCCATCCAGTCCGTAATGTCCTGACCGTAGAGTCAAGAAGCACCAGATCCATCGGATCAATGAGCTCAGCACCTGAGAAGTGAGTTGTAACCAAACTCTCAAGGACTTCTCTACTCTTACTGGTGTATTCCCCATTTGATTTTCTGAGAATGCCAACCATAATAGGTTTATCGCATCTCAAAAATTTATGAAGTCTGGCTCCTTCCTCAGTCTTTTGGACTGATTCACAGAACTTTATCCAAGAACGGCGTTTAGCTGATCTGGTGTGATGAGCGTTGGCATCACATCCAACGATGATCCCCATCACGTTTCCCATATCTTCTTTAGATCGTCATTGATGGCTGAAGTTTCCTCATATGATAGGTAGGCAGAGACAAATATTATGCCACGATCTAAACCATCCAACTGAAGGGTGAATTTCGTTGCTGCCAGATCTCTAGAACACAAGTGATACTTGGATAGTGCGTTAATACTGTTTTTAATCAACAGGCAAGCTCGGGGAGATAGACAATTAAAATCATAAATTAATTTACCTTCACTGTTAGATAAACCTCTGATTCCGCCCTTGAAAATCCAGGGCACCTGAATCAGAGCGATATGTATGTCCTCAACTAGGAAGGTGTTGCTGAGGTTGGCAACAGCTAGTTTCTTATGCTGAAGGTTTGCTTGGAGGCACTTCAGCATTGGACGATGACTTTTCGTATGGTTTTCCTATAACCTTTGCTTGGATCTGAGACAATCCGATGTACAGGAACCATTTCCTGTTTCTCAGAAACCTCGCATTCAGTTCGGGGAATGATAACACATTGGTTACTCCTTGATCTTCAAGTTTGAGGTTAAAGATACCCCATTGTGTAGATGATACATCTTTATTCTGGATGTCAATCCTTTTCAGGATTTCAGAGCCAGAATATTTCTTGAACATCACTGTGAGTTTTAGAATAATCTTAGTGGTTTTGTTTTCACGATTGTTTTTGCTTCACCAACCAAGAGAACCAGAACCTGTCCTCCTTCCAGGGAGTGATGAACTTGACTGTAGAAGTCAGCCAGTCTGATGTTGCTTGCTCAGCACAGAGTAAAATAATCGCTCTGGCCTCCAAGCGACAATATTTGAATTGGAGTCCAGTGCCAGAAGACATGTACCCCATATAGTTCATCAGCAGTTTCTGGATGGCGTCCAACTGCTGCTAGTAGAGCTGCTTGTCTGGATAGCCCTCCAGAACTACTGCCATTTTGATTGTAGTAAGAGCTTCGCTAAAATTCACAGTATTGGGTCTTTTACGAAGCTTCTTGCCCTCTGATGAAGGAGTGTTTCCCACTGACCTAGGTCTTTTAGTTGACGTGTGCACCTCCTTAACAGATGGCTGAGGGCCGCCTTAACTTTTTCTTTCTGGATTTGCAGCGTTTAGTCGCCCCAGAAGGAGGTTTAGATAGAGGTTTGCTGCTACCCTCAGCCGAAGCCTCCCGCTCTGTAGCAGGTGGCACTTCAAGTTTGGAGCAACAAACATATTAATGTCAGATGACTCAACTGGTGTCATTACAACCTCAGTGACGTTATCTGTAGTGTGCTGTTTCCCCGAAGGGTCTTCAGCTAAGGAAAATCACATACTATCCATAAGCGGTAGTAAGGACGCAGGATTGACGGTCCATTCCGGGAGTTCCTGCATGGCGGGATAAGGCAAAATACTCCTTAATATCGCCAGGTAAACAGGAGGCTCAGTGAGGGACACTTTAACCAAAGTGCAATCCACCCATCAGCATGGGTCGCATAACACATTGGGTTCGGGAGTCGGCCTGCATCCCATTATTGGTTATTCAGGGATGTCCGAAGTCTGACAACCTAGGATTTCTGGCTATCCGCCACCTGCCGACGCACCCAGTAGCCGCTCAAGCCTTGGATAAAGTAGACCATTAAATAGTAGAATAGGAATGTCTGTAAGATCCACTCTCTATCTCTTTGTCTTCATCGATAAAATTTGGTTCAAAACTTTAAAACTTCCACATTTTCAGGGCCTCTATCTCCTAAACGGTGGGATCACATGAAAATACAACTAGAATAAAACATTTCTCGAATATTGTGAACAATCTGAATATACCATTAAAAATATGGGTTCCAATTTAAGATTAAAAAGTTACCCCTTCCCCCAACCCCCTCACAAAGGGTGGAGGGTAATTTTTTAACTAATGAATTTCCCCCGCGAAATAATCACCTATATAATTATTTCTGTAATATAGACCCTTTTTTCACAGCTCATACAAAACACACAACGATGATTGAGGTATCGAAAGAAAGGATTTTGAACAAGCTTCTGACATACTACACTCACATTTCGTTAAAACACGTTTTTTATTAAAAATTGCAGTTAATTATATAATTAAAGAAAACTTTGTGGTTGTCGTTCACTCTGTGGGCAACAATGAAATAACTCTTCCAACAATACACTAGCGCACGCTCTCCATTGTCTACAGAAAGCTACCATAGGAATGAAACAAATTTATATACGGTAATTAAAAATAACGAAAAAGATGCCTGTTAGTGGCAACAATGAAAAGGGTTATTGAAGTAACTCTTCTAACAATCCACTAGTGCACGCATTCCATTCTCTACAGTTAAGACGTTATAATCTCAGATTGCACTACGAAAACTTCGCACGGGTATGCTCTATATTATTTTTGTGATTTAGATCCCTTTTGTGGGTCTGACACCCAATCGATCTGAACAAATGAGGTCAAAAGAAAGAGAATTTCCCGAAGCAGAGACGAACTACCACGTGATTTAAACCTGACGGCGAGTGGACATCGCAGCCTTTTAGAAGAGACATCGCAACAAGTTTCGCTGTGGACCTTAATTAAATACGTCTGTGTACGTATGTATTTTCAGTAATTTTATGTTTTGTTCTTGGCGTTGTTATGTTAACTGGGTCCTTAATTAACGCATTTTTAGGCTTTTACCATAATCAAAAACCTTATTAACGACAGTACAGATGTATGTAACATGTACAGGTATTGGACATTGAAACTGAAACGCCTGGTAGAAATCCAAAATCTTTATTTAATAAGGTGTTGGGGCACCGTGGGCAGCCACCACAGCAGCAACACGTCTTGGGAAGGATCGGTAGAGGTCCTGCACAGTTTGCACCCCAGACCATTACTGATTTACCCATTACTGATCCACCTCCGCGTTTGACTGTGGCTGCCAAGCAGTCTGGGTTGTAGGCATCAGAGGGGCTCCTCCAGACGAATACCCTCCCTGTTGTTTGGAAGACAGTGTAGCTGGACTGATCCGAGAATATGACGCGTTTGAGGTCATCCAACGTCCAGGTTTTATGCGTCCGGTACCACTGAACCCGCTTGGAGGCATTTGTACTACTGATGAAAGGCTTCGGTATAGCAACCCTGCCATGGATGTTGGATTTATGCAGGTAACGACGGATTGTCTTCGTGCACACAGATTCCTGGAGGTGTGTATTCATTTCTGCGGTGATTTCTGCTGCGGTGGTTTTCCGCTTTCGTGCAACAATCCTGGTCAATGTCCTGACGTCTCTTTCCGACAACTTCCGTTTTCCCCTGCAGTTGCTCCTCCTGGACGTGGTTCGTCCTTCCTGTTCATATGCACACATCACCCTGGATACTGTAGCACGTGAGACATCACAAAGTGTGGCAGTTTTGGACACAGATGCACCTGCTAGACGCGCCCCAACAATCTGCCCTCTTTTGAAGTCGGATATGTCTCCCATTATAGCGCTCTGCACAGACAATTTGAAGCTTACTATCGAACTTTTCTAATGGAGTGACTACCAAGACCTCTGAGACGTGATTCATTGATATGCATACGATTAATTACCTAGCAGAAGGTTCTATTCAGCCCTGGGGGTATCAAGTGCTATTTGCGAAGGTGTTTCAGTTTCAATGTCCAATACTGTATGACAGCATATAGAGCTCGTGTATACACTGAAGAAGCTACTCCAAACAAAAAAAACAAAACAAAACGGGAGTTCAAAAGTGTGGAACAACATCTTACAATAAAGGGTGGAACACAATCGATGGAGTTTTTTTTCACCATTTCTCAATAAGAATGTGTGCCGTATTTCTAATAACACATTTCTAAAACATGTGTGCCCTATTTTAAGTATCACAGAACAATTGTGTCACTCTTAGAAATAGAGAATGCACATTTGGAAGGAGCTGTCATTATACCTATAAACGGTCATTAAGATTAATTGACCTAATCAAAAGCATAATTGGTTGTATCACTAGAAAACATGCATAAAGTACACATTTTATTTTACTGTAGAATATAGTATATTCTAAAACATTTATGATGTTTCTCTTGAGCTTTTGTAACAATTTTAATATTTACAATGAGACATTGTTCTGTTGCTAGAGGATAAACTTGTATTTGTATAAAATATTTTGATTCCAATGTAGCTTTTTATTCTCCAAAACATCGGTACTCTTGTCCCAACAATGATTTGAAAAATTACGAATTAGAAATTTTCTAGAATGAATTGATAAGAGGGAAAATTCATAAGAAAATTATATATTTAATATTTACAAGGTTATTGAAATATTTGTGCACTTACAAGATGGTTTTCAGCTTTGTACAAGAATTTAAGCTTTGGTCTTTATTTGAAAATGTGGTATATCATACAACAGACAGATACAAACAATGGAATTTGCAGTTGGCATCTTAATATAGGACAAAGACTTTATCAGGGGGCATAAGAGTAGAGTTCTCTTTTTTCATATGTATATGCTCTAAGGTTTTTGTCATAAACTTAAAAATTGATAATATCATATAAAGTTTGAAGACTTAAACATTGTAATAGAGATTGTTTTTCTCCATTGCTTTCTTTTCTACAGTTGAGTATGTCACGTTTAGTCTTATACAATGGTTCATGCCTAAAATTCGCACACCAAAGTAGTCTATTTTATCAATTATCCCAGTCCTCGTTTTCACAATACTTACCGCGTGTAAGTAGTGTGTGAAACGGTGGCGCCACGATCACAATCTTACACACTTTCAATACTAACACAGGGTGGTACTAGTCAAAATCAAAAATCTGTGGACAACATTATTTTTAAGTTAATGGTTTTCTTTATTGAGCTGTAGATGAGTAATTCTCAGACCTACAGCTATGAAATACATAAGGCGGATCGTTTATTCGAATATCATGCTTGATATAAAAAATCAAAAAAATATATTAAACACAACTTAAAATAAAAGGGACAATATAATCAAAGCTTGTGTCAAATTACTCTGGACACAAAAAAACAAAAATCATAATACTGTGGACAATGCTATTTTTAATGTAAACTACATTCTCTATGAGTTAATTTGTATAAAGATCAGTTCAATATCGAATTATAAGTATAACATTTATACTTTTACATTACTTAATTAAGAAAATGGCTTCAACAAAAGCAATACCAATCGAAATTCTTGAACGCATTATTGAATGCCATAAACACAAAGAATCAATCAGAAAAATTACTACAAAATTTAAAATATCAAAAAGTGCAATTCACAAGATAGTCAATCAGTTTAAAATAGTCGGCAATGTTGAAGTTAAGAAGACAACAGAGGGAACTAAAACAACTTCTAATCGTAATGATTGAATGCTTCATTCTATCATCAGCAAAAATAGATTTGCTCAAGGACCAGAACTGACTGAGCAGTGGTCAGCCAGCATCGGAAAAACTGTATCAGTATCAACCACATGTCACCGTATCCCTCAAGTTTGGTATAAATTTTATATTTCTGAGATAAAACCATTTCTCACAAAGGTGCAAAAAGTATAAACGTGTGAAGTGTGCAAAAGAGCGAGCTGATTGGTCTATTGAACAATGGAACAAAGTGGTAATTAGTGATAAATCCACATTTCAACTTTCTGTGGGTAACCAAAGTGGGAAAAAAGTGGTGAGAAAAATGAATGAGGCTAATAATTCTAATTGTATAAAAAGAAGTGTTGTCACGAGAATGGTTTTCCGTAAAATAAGAGTATTTTACAATTCGAGTCGGCACAAGACGACACCAGGTGGAGCTGGGTCGAAAGTAAGAAAAAGGGGAAGAGCGGAAGTAACGGAGGGAGAAGTCAGAAAAGTTTGTGCATCGAGCGGAGAAAGGAGCTCAGGAGGGGCGGAGCATGGCTGGAAAAGAGAAAGGTGGAAACGAGACATGGACTTAGACTGTATTGAAGAACTAGAAACTGGAAAGGTTAGTTCTCTGAATTATGCCGCCCATTTAAATAATGATTCGTGTGCTCTTTCGAAGAATTGTGTGGAAGGTGTAAACGATACCTTATTAATTAATCTTGAAGACGAATTGCTTAATGAACTTAGCATTTCTACATGGATCCAGCCGGCCCTCGCTATAGCGTTGTATTTAAATCACGTGCATTTAACCTGCGTAATTGAGGATTTCTTGCAAGATGGAAATGCGGAAGCAAGCATATATTTAATTCCCATAAAGTTTATTGGATTTTTCCCATACGGTCTGACGGCGTACTATTTTAACCAAGTGGGTATAGTCAAGCAAGAGTAACGTCAGTGAGCCATTTATAAAGCAGCTAAAAGGACTTACCTGCTATCAGTATTGGACTAGTCAATTGCGTATTGAGGACTAGAATTTCAAAAGTTAACTTAAGAAAAAAAGGGTATCCATTAAAAACTTATGACGGCAGTTATCCATCACGTTAATTTATTGGGATACAAGATTACTAATAGACTTCTAAGTTGAGAAAATTTTACTATTAAGTTCCACATTAGAATTTCTCTTCTCTTTTATCACTACCTGTTTAAGGATATAATCAGCCTTTATTTTGCTTCCAAGTTGTTGAACTATTAATGTCAATTATGTTCAATTTTACTAATGACATTCTTTCGCAGTATGATTTATATGTGGAGTTTTTCGCGGACCTCGGCCGCCCGCACATTGGAGTAGCCTTCCCCTCTTCAGCACGAAGTGGACGGATCTCGATTGGGAAGAGCTCGTTGGCATGAGAAGCGTGCAACTTCGAACCCGAGAATTTTCTAATTTCTTCACTCACCGATGTTTGATTCCAGATTTAAGTGAAGTGTAATATTTTCTTGTGTTATTCTTGTAAAGCCAGGACGGCTTTGAGTGTAATTGACCTCGACTCCTAGTAATTTGACCTTTAATTGCTGAAGATTATCCATGCGATATTTGTTGTTCTATTGCTATATTGATGATACTTTAAAGCTAAAGAAGAGTTTTAATTAGTTATCAGCCTAATTTAAAGGAAGAATACTTACCATTATTTGTTTTTGTACAGTCGATTCATGATCTTAATAAATGTATGTTATTAAGGAATTGGCTTATTCTAATTTGTCTCCAGTACTTATTAAAATTCACATATGCTTCCACTAATAGTTACACATGACAAGTGTTAAGTTTCCAGTATCATGTATGGTTGTGGTTGTGAAAGTGCCAAAGGAACTGGAAAGTTTAATTTCATTGATGGAACTATGAATGCTAAGAAATATGTAAATGTTTTGGCAACCAGCCTTCTTCCATTAATCGCCTCATTTCGCCTTGGTCGTAGCAGCATCTTTCATCAGGACGGAGCATCTTGCCACACAGCCAAGTCAACCAAGATGCTCGAAAGAAAACAAGAAAACAAGTGAATGTTATGGAATGGCCTGCGAATTCTCCAGACATGAATCCTATAGAAAATATTGGGGAATTTTGATAAGAGAAGTAAAGAAAGCTGGACTAACAAGAATGGATGAATTTAGAATTCAGGTGCAGGATGCATGAAATAAAATACCACCAAAAACATGCAGCAAGCTGATATCTTCCATGCCACAAAGAATAACTGCACTTCTTAAGGCACATGGAGATGCCACTAAATACTGAGTGTGCATTGTGCAGCTAAAATAACAATGTCCACAGTATTATGATTTTTGTTTTTTTGTGTCCACAGTATTTTGACATAAGCTTTGATTGCTTAATATCAAAGCAATAAAAGCTGTAGGTTGAGCAATTATTGTGCCTTTTATTTTAAGTTGTGTTAAATATATTTTTTTGATTTTTTATATCAAGCATGATATTCGAATAAACAATCCGTCTTATATATTTCATAGTTGTAGGTCTGATAATTTCTCATCTACAGCTCAATAAAGAAAAACATTAACTTAAAAATAATGTTGTCCACAGATTTTTGATTTTGACTTTGATTTAGATTTTTGATTTTGATAATAAAATAATGTTTCGTCCTAGCGAGTAAAGTAATGGACGAAACATAACCAAATTTGATGGGCGTACATAGTGAAACATGGGACTTCGATTTCTAAAATAATAAAAACTAGTACCTCAAGTCACACCACTAAAATTTTGGCGCCCCTTTACCAAAAAAACGCATTAATTTGCATAAACACATTCTGTATAGCCTTAGCTTACAGGAACCTGCTTTGTTAGTTAAGCTGTCTTATCAGCGGAACGAGAATGCCATTGCCGCCTTTCATGAATTTCAGCGCTTAAAGAAGTTTCAAAAAGGACAGACGAGAATATGAAACTTACGAAACATGATTCAACGATTTGAAACTACCGGAACTCTACCACAGCCAACAGACCAAGAGCGCTAAATTGTTAGTCAGTAACAAGTTGAAGAAATTGCAACTGCTGTTGTCGAAAAGGAGATGGCGGGTATCAGCGTTATCCCGGCACATGCAGATCCCGTACTCAACAGTGCGGAAGGTCATCATCAGATGTTGAAGTTTTAAATATCTCTTCTGTTCAAGAATTACTCACTGGCAATGCGGCCAACCGATTGAATTTTTCATTGAGATTCTTAGCACGCTTGCAAGTTGGTGGTACATGGCCATGGCAGATTTTAGGAGTGACACAGGACACTTTCATTTGAACGGTGGCATTAACACACAAAACTAACGCACTTGGGCAGTGAAGAATCTGCATGCTTGTGTGCAGAAGCCTCTCTACTCGCCAAAAGTCAGAGTTGTGTGACTTTACATCATCTTTTATCATCGGTCCTAATTTTTTACGAGGAAAATCGTGCAAGTGAACTAGTGACGTGTATGTTACTGCTGACAGGTATGCTGATATGCTACAGAAGTTTGTGGTTCCACAACTGCAGCAACGAGGATGTTTCGATTCGACCACATTCATGCAAGATGGTACACCACTCCACATTGGACATGAGATACAGCATGTGTTGTGGCAAAATTTCTCTGACAGTAGAGTCATTAGTCGTGCATTTCCTAAATTAAGGCCACCGAGGTCACCCGATCTCAATACTTGTGGCTTTTGGTTGTGGGGATTTTCTAAAGGTGTTGTGTATCAAGAACATGTCTCCGATATCGCAATGTTGAAAGATCTAATAACGTTACAGGTAAGACAAATTAATCCTGATTGGTTGCGAGGCACCATTGAAAATGTCGTGCATTGAATGAAGTTCTTGGAACATCACTATGGTGGTCATATTGAAACTCATTGTCAGTTACAATCATTTGTTTTTAATAAAATTGATGTGTGCTGTGTTGTTTGGCATTTAATCATTCAGTATTCACACTAATACGCTTTTGCAGTACCAATATTTTATTACTTTTGGTACTAATTTTTATTTTGCAGATATCGAAATCCCATGGTCCACCATGTATGCTCATCAAATTTGGTTATGTTTTGTCCAATACTTTACTTGCTAGAGGGCTCTGAATACCTCACCTTATTTTATATCCACCTTTATTTTAATGAACTAACTAGTTTATTCAATATTTAGCGAATCAGTACTTTAAGAATAGTTCTAGTATGGTTTTAATATTATTACCATATGGTTGATTGAAGTCTTTCAATTACACCATATAACAAAATTTGCTTTTTTCTTTTTCCCTGGGATATAACTGTTCTTCCGGTATTTATTTAACCTAAATAATAATTATAATAACGGATAATTCTCTGAAACTTTGCTTTAGCAGTCAGGATATTGATAGGGGTGGCCGTGGCCTGGTTGTCTCGTCGGTTGGCTCGCTGATCGATGAGTTAAGCAACTGCAAGCGCGGCCAGCTGCTGGCTGGGTAAAAGCCAGTGGCTTGAAGGCAACTGCCTGGTGGGACGGCTATTTGGGGCACAGCTGTTGGGAAACTTTAGTCTGACCCATTTACTGAGTGACCAGTACTGGTTGTCCAGCAGCTGATGATAGCCACTGGTTTGTTCGTCCGCCAGCAGCTCTTCCATCATGAACCCCCCGTGCTTCGGAGGGCACGTTAAGCCGTCGGTCCCGGCTGCCACTGTCATTTCGTAGCAGTCGTTAGTTACTGGGATGGCGCAAAACTCCCTCAAAGGAGTAAGTGCCGCAGATTATCGTTCTGCAATAATCTACCCTCTGTACAAGATAAATAGATAGATAGGATATTGATATACCTGTTATTAAAGGTTTTAGCGGTTCATAAGGAAGGAGTTCATATAAAAATAAAGCTACTTGTTACTCTGAAAAGTTTAATAATAAAAAAGGTGTGGGGGTTTTCCTCATTACAGACATTGGAATTTCGACTAAAGAGTGTCCTGGCCCCCTTTTCAGAGTGGTTATTCATCCTGGGCCGGGACACTCTTTTGTTGAAATTCTAATTTACTTTGTGTTTTCGGACATCCGACTTTTAACTTTCTGTTCTTATACATTTTACCCTAATTAAGTGTTTTACTTTCTTGGGCTAAGTATGAATTTTCTTATTAATTTAAAAATCTTCGATTTGTGAAGGAGGTGTGTGAATTTTGCCCACAAAGGCAAAAATCTAACAGTTTAGTTATTATTTTCAGTTATTTTTAATTAATCCTAATGAGATAAAATGATTACAATGCAGGAACAAAATTTTTGTTATATGGTGCTATATAGTCTTTCTAGCCGAAATAATATGCTTAAATAAATTTTACAGATTTAAAAAAATAGATATTCTCAGTAAAAAATTTCAGATTGTCAAGAATGTTCATCAAAAATATAACAGACTTGTAGAAAATAAAAATGTAAGAATTCAATAAATTTTCTAGCTATTAAGATTGTTTAACAAACAGTTGAGTAAACAAATATTCAAAACGTGGCCAAAAATTTTCTGGCCTCTTGAGGCCATCGATGATTCTTTAAACGAGATTAAGATTTTGAAGTGCTCTCGCATAAATATTTTTACAGAAGCGAACGTGACCTCACTACAACGAAATATTTCCGTACGAACTATAATTACCTAGTGAAGTGGAAATGATTTTAGTATACTATTCATGAATTTACATTACGGTCTACCAAGAAGTACTTGACACTGTTATAAAAAATTTTTGATGTTAAAATAAAGCAAACAGCTTATAATGCATGCAATCCCAATTACTATAGCCATTCTCGAGATAATTTAGATATATCATACAAGACCACATTATTGTATTAGGGGGCACAATAATAGAGTTTTCTTTTATCAAAAACTTAGAATAATGTTTATTGTTGCCTTGCAGTACATTGCGTCGGAATTTAGCGAACCCAACCAGTTTCGCCTTCCTTTCCCGTTTTTTTCAAGGGTACATTTGAGAATAACATGCCTCGATATTTATAGTCTTCAAGAACATAAGAAGTATGTGGTTAAAGGTTATTGGATAAAACTAAGATGACGTCATTTGTAAGAGGAATAGGGGTTGGGATTTAGATGATTGAAGGATGGGGGGGTGGGATGAGGAGGAATGGGGATGAAAAGATTATATAATAAATATATAAAGTAATAAACGTATACTTACTAAAAATATATAGAGGTATTTACAATTAATTAACTTGAAGGTTCTATATAATAAAGTTTTTACAGTTAGAGAATTATAAAATACTAGAAGCGAACCCACCCGATTGTACGTATAATCGGGAAATAACCTATTGTTATACAATCCATTGTTAGATTTTTTCTTTGTTGTAACAACGTCCACCGTCGCTGATTTTATTATAAGCTTTTATTAACTTTGCTGTGTTAGTTGTTTAGGTCAAATCTTGTAATCAATATTAAATCAACTTTCCGACAAGCTAGGGAGCTGCAATTTGACACACTTATGCAGAATCGATGACAATTTATGATAAAGAAAAAATTTTCAAATCGGTTCATTGGTTCGTGTTCTAATGGTACTAACTCATTACTACGAATTGATTGTTGTAAAAATTGGACATTTCGTTATGGCGAGAGTAAATTTGTCTATTGTTTATTGTTGCAAAATTAAGCTGTATTGTTGCCACTAAATAAAACATTATAAAAGTTTGGTTTGATAAAACCTTTTCCCTCTTAACTTGTATAAGTATAACTATAATTATATTATTACCAAAAATGCTTTGTCAATTAATTTTTTTTTATCGTTGAAGACTTACAATCAACTATTTTAAATCAATTATATGTGAAGTAATAAACATTGTATTAAAAGAAAGAATAGATTGGTATAATTTACTTACAGCAGTAAGGAAGGTATTTTTTTAAAATAACTTACTTATGTACGCGCATACATATTTATAGATATATACAGGGTGCGCAAGGTTTTTGAGGACACACCTTCATTTTAGAAAGCAAAATGACGGACCAATAAGTAACACAAATCATGAAGAGACATGCAGCAATGGTGGCAATAAAGGCAGACCACGCGATTTAGAGATATCACGAATTGTAAGGTCGCAAGATCATTCGTCCACAAAGTGCGGAAAAAGTTGGAAACCGCAGATGGCAATTTTGCACCAGTAGCAATGCGTAAGAAGTATACCTCATGCTCTGACGTCATCAGAACACTTATATTTATTCAGCAAGTGCAGCAGGCCATCAATGACAATCCCAGAATATCCATGAGGTCACTTGCCAAAGATCTCCATGTGTCGGAAGGAACAATCAAAAATGTTGTCCATTAAGAGATCAGATATCTCTCATATATTATGCGAAGAGATCAGTTTATGTCAGATAAAACACGGGAAAAACGTTTACTCAGATCGCATGGCACAGGAATGGATGGCGGACAATTTCCATGATCACGTAACCCCTAAACTTTGGCCTCCTAACTCCCCTGACCTGAATCCGTAGGACTACTATGTATGGAGCGCAGTGGAGAGAGATGGCAATGAACACCCCCATAACACTAAAGATGAATTGACAGCTGCCATTGTTCGAGTAATGACGAATATGAACCATGATCATTTGATTCGCGCATGTTGATGGTTTCGATCTCGCATTGAAGCAGTTATAGAAACTGAAGGCGGATTCATTGAATAGCTATATAACAAGGTTTCTTGTGTATGCTCATAAGTTTCGATAATAAAGTTATTATCTCGAGTTATATCTCTGTTTTCTTTCTTGACTTGAATCAGTCTTCAAATACCTCACGCAGTCTGTACATCCATATACACTACATGATCACAGGAGTTGGGACTCCCCTGTGAACACCTGGAAATGGATCATTTCATGAAAAAAACTCATTTAAAGTTAACAGCAAAATTTAAATAATTTTTTTTAATGGATTGATCCGTTTCAAGTACAGTTGAATTGTAGAACAAATGACATATCATCAATACGCCACGACAGAAGGATCTCTCGGAGTTCGTACACAAAGCAAGATCCATATCCAACTGGTTTGACGAGATGTGGGTTGAAGAACTGGATTGGCCCGCCCAGAATCCTGATCTCAACCCCATCGAACATATTTGGCACGAATTGGAAAGACGTGTGAGATCCAGGATGGTTCGCCCTACATCTGTCCAGGAACTGACCACGACACTCCTTGAGGAATGGAGGTCAATACCTGTGGACACATACCGTAAACTTGTGGACAGTATGCCATATAGGGTGGAGGCAGTGATAGCAGCTCGGGGTTGTCCTACACACTACTGCTTGAAGCTTTTTGCGGCTTTACGGTAGAGCAACAGGTGTCCCAACTCCTTTGATCATGTAGTGTATATAAGAACTGAATTATATAAGACAATAATAATATCTGGCAACAAACATGGGAATCCCTCAAATATGTTACTCATCTGAAGCTACTATAGATGCTTGCAAAATAAGATAGTGCGAAATTTTTTCTCTTTCAAAATAAATCGCGAAAACTAAAAAATTTCAGCATACATAGCCATACAAGGACTCCATTGTTAAAGCGGTTAGGCTATGTGGGGTTCCCTTGTAAGTATGAAATTACAAAAAAGAAAGGAATAACTTAATGATAAAGAAATTTAGTATTGTTGAAAATGCATCTAGGTTATTATAACAAATCGGTTATGGGGAAAAGCATGGAATGAACATCCAATGACGTTTGCGTATTAATTAGGGAATCGGTTCATTTTGCTTTGCTTTGTAAAATTCTGTAGATTCTGAAAAATTGGTTCTTATGTTGTCATTGCAAATACGAATAATGTTCATAGCGTTATTGCGGCTATCAAGGTTGTCCTTTTTCAATTAGGTGAGTAGCATATTGGGATTTATTGTCTGTTTTGTTAAAAGATGATGCATGTTCCTTATATCTAGTGGCAAAATTGCGGGTTGAGAGGCCGATATAAAAGTCATTACAAATATTACAATTGTTTCGATATACTCCAGTCATACTATAAATATCTTGAGAAGGAGTGGGTGGGGGTCGACGGTTTTAGGTTTTATGGCAGGGAGAAGGGGTTCGAATGGAGACACGCGGATTGTATGTTGAGAAAAATTTGGATAGGTGATAACAGCTAGGATTGAAGAACCTGAAGGATACCCACTTTTTTTGGTTAGGCTAGATATAGGGGGTTGGGATAGTAATTCTTTTTCTGGATTTGATAAGCTTGGACACAGAAGTTTGGGGGAAATCATTGAGCAGAGTTAAATGTTTGATAGTATGGACTTCATTAGTTCTGTTAGAGGGGTTAAGGGAAAGTTTTAGGGCTTTGTCCACAAGAAGCTGAGAAATAGGGCGGGAGGAAGAATAATGGATTAAGCTAGAGGAAGTGGTGGGTAAACATCAAATGATAGGTGAAACCGGGAAAGAAAGGCGAAACCGGTTGGGATCACTAAATTCGGACACAATGTACTGCAAGGAAACAATAAATTGGTATGGCGTAATGGTACATTCGCACAGGCCTACCACGAGATAAAGATACGGAATCAAAAATAAATTACCGGACTCTGTTGGGACATGGCCGCTAGTTAAATCGTAGAATACGTCTTGAGGCCACATGGCGAATAAGAGAACTTTCTGCAACACAATTTAAAAATTTAATTTCTGATATAAAATGTTCAAACAAAAAATGTACTTGCAATTCATCATAAATTGTTAACCAAACCTTTATGGCATTCCCAACTTACAAATCACTGGTCAATGATAAGAGGAGTATGTTAAAATGGCAACAGACAAGAACCAATATTTCGCGCAAACATCAAATTTATAGTACCGCCACCCAATGTAATAGGTGATTCGATGGGTCTGAAATCTAATTAAAATGTTTCTTCATAAAGCTAAGAGCGTAAAAATTTAATGTAGCATCTACATTGATAATGCTAACTGTGATAATTGCAATATTAGTATCCGCCTCTATGTTGTCACTGACTGCTATAGTTGTTGGTGAATATTTCATTATCGCACTGAAGAAAAACATTTCCAAACCAGATAGCGACACTATAGGATATCTGGGTCTTCATGGATTCCCCATCTCTAAATCTGTTTACCTGTGACGTTTTCTATAATTTTTCTGGCGTTTATTATGCATAAACTTGGAAATTCTGTAATTTTTTCAAAATTTCCACATTTCGAAGGCCGATATCTTAGATACTATTAAATACTGAGGTTTAACTTTTAAGCTATTTTATAAAGCGCAAAAATATAAAACAAATGACACCTAAAATATGGTGCTATCACAAAGAAATTCGGAGATAGACTAAATTAATCTCCGCCAGAGAGCAGATATTCTGACTCAATTTTATCAGCCGATGACGTCAGCATGAAGTCTGTCAAAGTTTAAAGCATGCTTTGTTTTATATATTATCGAATGCAATATCATTCATTTCTCTAACATTATTAGCAAGAGATCATAAGGAGATCTTGTTAATAATTTTGACGTTATTAAGGTTTTCGTGATCAACACTTTTCGTGACATTCACCATTTAAGCGCGGCATCCCTGTATCGACACGTAAGACGTATTCTGCGTGAAAAAGAAAATTGTTTTTTTTCAATAAGAGGAAGCTCTTCATGCCGTTTATATTGTGTTTGGAGCTTAGAAATGAATGTTTCTGCCATTTCTTCATTTTTTTCAAAAAAATTAATTTCTCTAAAAAGGCTTAGCCCATTTCCATAAATAATGGTCAATGTATAGTGTAAGAACCCCACTGTCTGAATTTCAAAAAATAAAAATAAATAAATAAATAAAATAAATTGGTATGGCGGAATGGTACATTCGCACAGGCCTACCACGAGATAATGGTACGGAATCAAAAAAAATTACGGGGATGTGTTGGGACACGGCGTTAGTTAAATCGTAGAATATGACTTGAGGCCACATGGCGAATAAGAAAAAAACGTTATGCAACACAATTTAAAAACATTAATTTCTGATATAAAATGTTCAAACAAAAAATGTACTTGCAATTCATCATAAATTGTTAACCAAACCTTTATGGCATTCCCAACTTACAAACCACTGGTCAATGATAAGAGGAGTATGCTAGAAATGGCAACAGACAAGAACCAATATTTCGCGCAAACATCAAATTTATAGTACTGCCACCCAATATAATAGGTGATTCGATGGGTTTGAAATCTATATTATTATGTTTCTTCATAAATCTAAGAGCGTATAAATTTAATGTAGCATTTACATTGATAATGCTAACTGTCATAATTGCATTATTAGTATCCACCTCCATATTGTCACTGACTGGTCTAGTTGTTGGTGAATATTTCATTATCGCACTGAACAACAATATTTCAATATCAGATATCGACACTTTCAGATGAATATCACTGAGTGGCCAGATTATTATGACCACCCCATGAGTACTTCGCTGGGCCACCTTCTGCCTTTAATACTGCGGCGATTTGCATTTACTCCACGAGATGTTGAAAGTTGATGCGAGGAATTTGACACCATGAATGCTGTTGACTTGTGCTTCCTGGCCACAATCCGCTTCAAACCCCTTCAGTCTCTATCAGTGAGCTTCGACTTTCGGGCAATATTGTGCTTGGCAGATGAGTAAGAGCTTATTGACTGCTTCTTATAGGCTGTCATAACAGTCTTTGCCTGATGAATATCAATGTCCTGTTGTGTGAAATTTGTTGTTTTGAAACCTGTCTGATGGCTCTTTCAACTTTCTCCCACAAATTCTCAATTGCATTGAGATTTGGTCATTATGGGGGCCACCTAAGCCAGGATCGTCGTCGTTTGTGGCGATCGCAACAATCTCGCCTCACTATAATTTTCAATTATCGAATCAACTTAGGGCTTAAAGCATACATTCAGTAACAAAAATTTTTTTGTAGCAAACAATGCACAGGAATTGTTTGTTCTTGAAACTAATCCTGCAAAATACGAGTAGCGTGGCATGCAGCATTGTCACGTTGGAAGAAGCCAGCTCCATTGCGATACACCATCATCATGATTGCATTAACTTGATCAACAAAGATATTTAGGTATGTTCTGATATTCAGACGTTTTTCTACACAAATTAAAGGACCCATATAATGATAGGAAAATATGCCCTAAACCATGACTGCCCCCACGAACTAGAACGATTGCAATCATGCATGTGGGGTCCATGCTTTCATGCAGTTTCCGTCAAATTCTCATTCTGTTATCTGCATGATGCTACTGCAAACGTGGTTCATCAGACAACATGACTTTATTCTGATGCTCAACTGTCCCATCCTTGTGTTCCTGTGCGAATTGGAGACACTTTATCTTGTTAACTACAGACAGCAAAGGTGTTTGAACTGGCCTTCGGTTCCCATATTCCATACTATGCAGAGTATGGCAAACAGTGCGTTCAGAGATCATTTGAGAGGATCACTGAAAAAGATTTGCAGTAATTTGATGCACTGTTGCCCTTCTGTTCTCTTATACCAGTCATACCACTCTCTTTCTGCCGAACATTGACTAGTCGTTGACGGCCACAGCTGGCACGTTCAGACTCAGTTTTCCGGCAGACAGTCCAGTCTGTAACAATTTAACAGCAGCTGCTCTTGAACATTTAACGAATGCAGCCGTTTCGCTGATATAATCTCCATGGCTCCGCGCGCCAACAATCACCGTTTCGTTGTTAAATCGCGTCGTTTACCTATAATCTTCTGAAACAAATCACTTCCAATGTCGTAGTAAACAACTTGCTTGCCTATTTACACCAGTCCGGCGCTTTAGCAACTTCAGCGCGAAATCATAGCTAATTTGCCTATAAACATCAAGAGGTCATAATAATCTGGCCACTCAGAGTAAACACTTCCTATTATAGATCTCACTACACAATTGTACAAAGCTTTAACAATACAGATATTATTGATATCAGCGTCGATCCGTCGTCTATCGTTAGACCAGTCTGTCAGTATAGGTTCACATTCGTTAAAGAATTACATTTCAAAAAATTGCAAAAAACGCCTGCTTTCCTATAACTTATAATACCATATTTTTGAATAGTTTTAAATTTGTTCTACACAACATGAAATCTTTCACACAGGACTGATGAAAGTGATGAAGTTAAAATATCACACTTCAGTTACCTGGGTGCTTCAAGTCCTTCTCAAAACAAAATGTATCACAAACATTAGGCTACACGAATATCCAAATTCATTGTTTATGAATATACAGGGTGAATACAAAAGTCAGAACCACCCTTTTATTTTTGAACCGAAGCAGATATGTCAATTTTGATGAATCCAATTAATAGGAAGTTGTGGGTGGCGTATCCCATGGTGCACTTTTCATCATCCCAAATATGCAAATTAGGACACATTCAATATTTATCTCAAAAAACGTAAGGGATAGAGAAAAAAACCCAATTGCAAACTTGTTCAGTATAAAAAAACAAACAAAACAAAAAAAATCATCCAAATCGGACCAACCAATCACCCACAATCACGTGGTGAAGTGTTTGTAGCTTACAAACAGTCACACTGCGCAAGGAAAACTGAATTTTGATATTTCCACCATGTAAAGCATGCAAATCAAAAAATTAACATAAATTACCATACTCACATTCACTTTCATGTGGAAAAGCAAATAAAAGGCATTTTTTGGCGTCAGTTAGGTTCCTTGCCCAATTGTGTTATGGTGATTGTGGCATCAGTTCACCACGTGATTGTGGGTGATTGGTTGGTCCGATTTGGATGATTTTTTTTTGTTTTGTTTGTTTTTTTATGCTGAACAAGTTTGCAATTGGGTTTTTTTCTCTATCCCTTACGGTTTTTAAGATAAATTTTGAATGTGTCCTAATTTGCATATTTGGGATGATGAAACGTGCACCATGGGATAGGCCACTCACAACTTCCTATTCTTTGGATTCATCAAAATTGACATAATTGCTTCGGTTCAAAAAATAAAAGGGGATTTCAGACTTTTGTATTCTCCCTGTAGAAGAAAATATGAATTCCGTGTCCCAAACTGTCCCATATACAGAGTGAGGCATTTATCTTGAGACAAATAATTATTTCGGTAACTAAGCATTGTACGAAAAAATATCCAAAATCAAAAGTGAATTATTTCGCGGGAGAAATTCATCAGTTAAAAAATTACCTTGTGAGGGGAGCTGGGGGGGGAGGGGGTAACTTTGAAATCTTAAATAGGAACCCCTATTTTTAATGGTATATTCAGATTGTACATAATATTCGAGAAATGTTTTATTTGTGGTGTTTTTTCAAAATTTTTTCAGCTGCCCACAAGTAAACTTTTGAGGGCAGCTGTCCTATGGAGAGAGAGTCAATCGTGCGTATTGAAAAATATTGGATTTTTGAAATTCTACTTTGGGATTCTTAAAGATCATTAAAAAGTAGAATAGGAATGTCTGTAAGACCCACTATATATCTCTTTGTATTCATCGATAAAATTAGGTTCAAATCTTTAAAAGTTCAACACTTTCAGGGCCTCTATCTCCTAAACGGTTGGATCAATTGAAAAAACACTGATAATAAAACATTTCTCAAATATTGTGTGCAATCTGAATATACCATTAAAAATAGGGGTTCCTATTTAAGATTTCAAAGTTACCTCCTCCCCATAGCCCCCCTCACAAGGTGGGAGGGGTAATTTTTTAACTAATGAATTTCCCCCGCGAAATAATTCACTTTTGATTTTGGACATTTTCTCATACAATGCTTAGTTTTCGAGATATTCAGTTGTCTCAAGATAAATGCCTCACCCTGTATATCGCTCCGTACATAAATTGCATTTGATGAAGATGCTGCTAATGTTGACGGTTATGGCTCATTATAAACCTCCATGGGTTGGATTTTATCACTCGGTGTTGAAACGTTTATATCATCAGATATGTTATTTGCGTCGAACTGACCAGTGGAAGTTATTGGCGCATTCGTATTGAGCTATAGTTCAATTTGGCGGCGCCATGACTCAAGTTGCAGTCGTTCCTGCTGAGACGTAGACGTTTATGGATTCCCCATCTCTAAATCTGTTTACTTGTGACGTTTTCTATAATTTTTCTGGCGTTTATTATGCATAAACTTGGAAATTCTGTAATTTTTGCAAAATTTCCACAATTCGTAGGCCAATATCTTAGATACTATTAAATACGGGGGTTTAATTTTTAGGCTATTTTATAAAGCGCAAAGAGATAAAACAAATGACCTCGTGCTATCACAAAGGAAGCCGGAGGTAGATTTTCTCCTCCACCAGAGAGTAGATTTTCTGTATCAACTTTGTACTTCGATTGCATCAGCCGATGACGTCAACATGAATTTGGTCAAAGTCTAAAGCATGCACAATCGAATGCACAATCGAATGCAATATCATTCATTTTTCTATCATTAATAGTTTTGACGTTATTAAGGTTTTCGTGATTAACACTTTTCGTGACATTCACGATTTAAGCGTCCCAGTATCGAAACATAAGACGTATTCTACGTCAAGAGGAAAATTGTATTTTTCATTAAGAGGAAGCTCTTCATGCCGTTTATATTGTTTGGAGCTTTGAAATGAATGTTTCTGCCATTTCTTCATTTTTTCCAAAAAAAATTTATTTCTTTAAAAAGGCTTAGCCCATTTCCATAAAAAATGGTCAATGTATAGTGTAAGAACCCCACTGTCTTAAAAAATTTAAAAAAAAAAATTGACGGTGGGGGTCTTGGGGGAGGGGATAGTAACTAACTCCAAAACGGCTCATCACAGCCAAACAAGTAATTTACAAAAAAATTTGCCTTAATGAGAAGAGTAAGTTCATGTCGAGTGTATTGAGTTTGGTTTGTTTGTTTGAACGCTACAGCCATTTTTTAATTTTTAGAAAATAAATAATATCTCGAAAAAGGCTTACCCAATTGACATAAAACATATGCTAAGGGACAATTTAAGGAACCCTCTAAGTAGTATAATTTTTATTTGGTTCGGCTAATTGCCGTTTCAGAGGAGTTAGCTGCACAAAATTGGTCACATACGTACTGTAACGTGCTAGTAAACAGAAGTCGTGTTTACCGTTTGTTGAGCTCCAGAGGGAATAAAAGAAAAACCCGACTTTCCCTTAAGAAAGACACAAAAAGCGTAATAAACAGCAAAACCCCAAAAGATAGTAATATTAATTAAGACTAGCCCGACAGGTAAATAGAGATTAAAAGGAAAGTTAATAATGTAGAAATAGCGTTAACCCCCCAGTTAACTTAAATGAATAAAATGTCAAAGAAAAACGCGAACTATAAGTTACGTTAACCCCAAATCACAAGGGCTAATAATTCAATACCCCAAGACAACCTTTCAGTAAAGAAAAACTAGAGAAGTCCAAATAAATATTTTCTTTATTGCTGACAGAATATAGGTGGATGATGCAGACAGCAGATAACAAGCAAAGGTCGGAAACCATCTAACGGTAAGACTGGAATGGCAACAAAGGTTGAAAGTACATCGAGTCCACTTCAGGTACAGTCAAAAATCAGAAATCTGCAGATGAAGCAACTTGTTGATACCATGGAAAGCGAAAAGGAAAACTCGGGGAAGGATCGAGGATCGAACAATTAGAAAGGTGTGGTGCGTTGCTTGTACTGCAAAAATATAAAGAGAAACTGACAGCAAAAAAAAAGAAGGCAAAAATTGGAAATAAAAAAAAATAGGTTTTCATAAATTCTTAAGTGATACTAGAAAACAAACAAACGTTATGTGATATTCAAATAAGCAACTCCACAAAAAAAAGGTAGAGATTAAAATTATAATCATCAAACCATTAGACCTCTTCCACAAGGAATCCGAAGGACGGGCAACAAAATAACGCTAGATTAAATATGACGGGATAACACTAAGAGGAATAATACGGGAAAGGCAAGACAGACCAAAGGGTAGACACACGACATAAGAGGTGACGACCGGTTAAGACGGGAACAACATGGTTGAGGTCCTGAAAAACAAAACAATATTAACAAAGTATCATCAAGAAATAAAAGAAAAAAAAATAAGATACTCTCAATTAAAAGGATTTAAAAATCATGAAGAAAGTAAATTATTAAAAGTTATTAATCAAACAAAGTCCAAAAACGAAAAGTCGATTTTCTAAAAACATCTCGGAAATCGGAACATAGATGACAGAAATTCATCTGAATGGGTTAGTTTCCTGTTGAACACCAGCACGTTGCATTATGAAGGTTCCAGTACAACTCTAAGTCGAACGACGAACTAAAGCATCACTCCGGAATCAGCCATAAGACGGAAGCAGCCAAAGGACAATGGGATCCACATCATATCTTGGACGGGACGAAACATTCCTATGTCCAACAAACTAAAGTCGTTAGGCGACTTGAAGCATACCTGATGATCAGCCGAACACTACATCGGCAAAAGAAAACAAAGTAGCAAACAAAAGACGGTCGACATCATGTCGGATAACCACACATAATCAAAAAAACTCTTAGGCTCCTCAGATGTGGTCTAACGAAATCTTAACCCAAGATTGCACAATAAAAGTTACTAACATCTATTAACTGTAAATCAATCTCGATACCCCAGAGATGGGAGAGGAGGCTGTTGGAGCTGAGGCAGATGGTATTGCCTCAGCGGACGCCTAATCAGAAGATCTTAATTGCTGCTAAATCTAGGCGCCCAGGCGCACATGCGGTAAGTGGCGGGCAGCCCATAAAGGGCAGCGCGACTTAATCAAACGCCGAACACTACATCGGCAAAAGAAAACAAAGTAGCAAACAAAAGACGGTCGACATCATGTCGGATAACCACACATAATCAAAAAAACTCTTAGGCTCCTCAGATGTGGTCTAACGAAATCTTAACCCAAGATTGCACAATAAAAGTTACTAACATCTATTAACTGTAAATCAATCTCGATACCCCAGAGATGGGAGAGGAGGCTGTTGGAGCTGAGGCAGATGGTATTGCCTCAGCGGACGCCTAATCAGAAGATCTTAATTGCTGCTAAATCTAGGCGCCCAGGCGCACATGCGGTAAGTGGCAGGCAGCCCATAAAGGGCTGCGCGACTTAATCAAACGCCTCAAAAACGAGGCCCGTCCACATCTGACGAGGCATCAGAAGGCCATCGGGAAGGTGAAAAAGAAAGTCTGGTCTCCTCCGATGACCTCGCATAAGCACTTAGATGACGTATAGCGCTTTTTAAACGTAACCGGACCTATCCGTGACCATTCAAGGAGCAGAAAAGAACGAAGTTGAATGGCCACTTTCCTCCATACGATCGACGTAGATAGAGGATGGCCCTGCGATCGACTCCAACGAGTTAACCAGAGTTCTTTATTTATGAAGACGATCGCAACGGCTAGATCCGGTTTTAATACCTCGCCAGTGGAATCGCTTAAAAGGAAGCGCACAGACTGATATGAAAGATGTACCAGCCCATAATGCTGCCTCAAACGATTCCAGATCGACATAGCGAACGGGCACTCGTAAAAAATATGGCAAATGGTCTCAGCTACGCCGCACACGGAGCAACCAGCAGACCTGACCACCTTCCACTGAAACAGGTGTTGAAGGGAATAAAACCCATGATGCAGCAGCCGCCATTGATAGTTGAATAAAGTTTTTTCAAAAGCAAGAGATTTTAAAAGCTTCATGACTGCTGCCCACGGGCGGTCGGGAAGGAGTCGAACTGATGATGCCGATTCAGAGACCGAGCTGATACTGACTAAACATACTACTTTCAGTTAACAGCAAACCTACTAGAACAAAAAAATATTTAAATATCACATCCCGCGTGACAGAACTTCCGAGTTCTTGGAAAGGAAAAGATAAATTTGCTCCAAGAAAACGAGCTATTTAATACAACGACGACTAAACAATGGCAACAAAGAAAAACGTGAAACTTTTAACAATAGCGATGACGACGAACCTCGGGGAAAGAAAGGACAATTAACGAAAATCGTATTTCATAAAAAAAATTTAAAATTTCTCCTAGAAATTAAATTTTTAAAACACGAAAAAACTATACTGCAAAAAAAGGTTTCCCAAATTTAATAGTTCGTGAAAGAGCGTTCTTAAGAAAACATGTATAAGGTACAGCAAAGAGAGAGATGAATTTTAAATAATCAGGCTTGAAAAAGCAAACGGGAGATATCATTTCTAAGAAACGCGTCATTATTAAAAGACGACGAGAGAAGACATTGAGCTCACGCACGGAATAATTCTAATAAACGGAATTAGGTAAACTTACGAACTCCGAATGCTTAACTAAAAGCCTTGACGGAAAAATTAATATAGTCAAAAAGATCCTCAAGCGACCAATGTAAATTTTCTATGGGAATAATAACCTAAGAAAAAGGGAGAAATGACGCGAAGAAAAAATTGACATTTTTAATTTCCCAGGCGAAAATTATCATTAACCAGTAAAACTGACGCTAACCGAACGCGTCGAGTAATCCCTTTATAACAAAAGGTGGAGGGGGACTACGGTAACCTCCGTTTAAAAACATAGTAAAGCGTAAGGTACAAAGTTAGCGGATTACCTACACCGTTAAACATGGGAGCTGCAATAGTCAAAGGGTAAATAATGGGTGACCGGAATCAGTAATATCGATAAGTCGTGGAGGGATAGGAACACGATGTTAGAAGAGTCTGCGAACAGAGATAATGATAGCAGAAAAGACTATCGTAAAACGTCGAAGACGGAAAAAAAAAATTTTAATACTGTAGAGGGAGTAAAGGTACGCAACAGTACATACATACGTACATACTGTAGCGTTCTCCGTTGGAACAATTTTCTTTTTCGGACAGTTTTTCTGGTTCTGTTGTCCATGGATAGCAAGAATGGGGTTGATGTGCCCTTTCTTTATATTAAACTAGCAAAGGTACCCGGCGTTGCCCGGGATAATTACACATGGATGTAAACAGAACAATCTCAAAAAATTAAATTAAATTTTGCAAAATCTTAAAAATAAACACATGAAAATGCTTAGAATTAATACAGTAAAAATTCTTAATGAAAATTCGAAAAAAATCTTTTTAAAGGCTCACAATGGATGGACCGTTCCAATAATTTCTTACTCAGGTAATCTTACTTCAGATGTACTCTTGATGTTGTTGCAATTTCCACTCTTCTCTCGTTGTGTTGAAGCAAAATTTGGCCTTTCATCACTTTGGGTAGTCTAGCGGTCGCCAATACTCCTATTTACTTGCTTCCCATTTGCTCAATACATCACGGAGCTAAAGGTTTGCTTTCTCTGTCGTCTTTCCACTCTTTCTCAATAATCTGCTAACTCTTCATTATCTCCAGCTACTGATCATTTTTAAAGATTTTCAAGAAATTGTTAAGTACTAAGAACTCTCTTTTCTAAGAAAAACCTGAATAACAGGAATTCTATGCATTGTTACAAATTGAAACTTATCCATTTTGCATCATCATTTTATGTTCATTGTTATAATTCTTGGAAAGGATTGCTTTATCATTGCATCATCATTTTGAGCTCATTGTTATTGGTGAATTACGTATTGAAACCATTGTTGATACCTATTGTTGCACAAACTTTTATTTGCATTGTTGGTCATGAGATATACACTATATGATCAAAAATATCCGGACACCCCTCACAGATCATCGATTGGCCCAATGTCACATGATAATGACTTGCACATCATTTAAATAGCTTCCCACACCTTCAGACACAACTCTGCTTGGACATTGGCAAGAATGGGTCGTTCGGCAGAGCTCAGTGAGTTCCAACGTGGAACCATCGTTGGATGTCACCTATGCGGCAAGTCCGTGCGTGACATTTCCAGCCTTCTTCAGATACCCAAGTCAACAGTAGGCGATGTCATTATGAAATGGAAGACCCGGGGATCAACAACAGTTCAACAACGAACCGGTAGACCCAAGAAACTAACGGACAGAGACCGTCGAGTGCTTCGTCGTGTCACCCGCAGCAACCGGAAGTCCTCGGCGGAAAAAATTGCCACAGAGTTTCGAAACGCCTCTGCAAATGATGCCAGTACCATGACAATTCGTCGGGAACTGCACACGATGGGATTCCATGGCCGTGCTGCTGCCCACAGGCCCCACATCAGCAGGGTCAACGCCAAGCGACGTCTGGAGTGGTGCAAAGCCCACAGAAACTGGACAATGGACCAATGGAAACGTGTAATGTGGACAGACGAATCTCGCTACACACTCTGGCAATCCGAAGGACGAGTTTGGGTTTGGCGCAAACCTGGAGAACGCTTCTTACCTGAGTGCACAGAGCCCACAGTCAAGTTCGGAGGAGGAGGAGTCATGGTGTGGGGCTCATTTTCATGGTACGGACTGGGCCAGCTCGTTCCTGTGCAAGGAATCATGAACTCCGACCGTTATCTGAATGTTTTGGACAACTGTGCACTTCCAACGTTGTGGCAATTTTTCGGAAACGAGCCATTTCTCTACCAACACGACAATGCTCCGTGCCACAAAGCGAGGCGTGTACAGCAGTGGATTGCGGACTCAGGGGTCGAAGAAATGGGTTGGCCGGCACAAAGTCCCGACCTCAATCCTATAGAGAGTCTGTGGGATGAATTGGAAAGACGCTTGCGGGCCAGATCACATCAGCCAACTTCTGTACCTGAACTGATTCTCGCTCTTCGGGAGGAATGGAGGAACATTCCGGAAAGTACCTACCAACATTTGGTGGAAAGTCTTCCCCGAAGGGTGGAAGCTGTGATTCGGGCAAAGGGATGTGCAACGCCCTATTGATTTCCATGAAATCGTGGCTAGAGCGCAAACGTGCATGTGTCCGGATATTTGTGATCATATAGTGTATATTGTTGGTCCGTGCAGAGTGTTTGTGAATTGCCTGTTGATACTATTGTTGCAAAAACTTTGTCTTGCATTGTTGGTCATGCGATATTTCTCATTAATATGCCTTGCACAGACCCACAGACCCACAGACGCACAGACCCACAAACATCCTTCTTTATATATATAGACTAGAAGAAGTACCCGGCGTTGCCCGGGATAATTACACTTGCACAAACTTTTCCTTTCATTGTTAGTCATGAGATATATATTGTTGGTTCATGCTGTGTGCTTGTGAATTGCGTGCTGATACCATTGTTGACCCCTATTGTTGTACCAACTTTGCCTTGCATTGTTGGTCATGCGATATTTCTGATTAATATGCCTTGCCATAACCATGAATATCGATTTTTTATCGATAATTATTATTTTTTCGAAATCTGAGGTAGACAGTGACCTTCCTCATGCTTTGAAGGTCATGTATGCGAAATTTTATCAAGATCGGAATAAAACTGTATATTTGTATAAAAAACATACAAACAAACAAACAAAGAGACCCACAAACATCCTTCTTTATATAGATAGAAGATAGATGGTGCACGCGACGCGTTCTGGCGTTAAGTTTGTAGTAATTTTCTGTAAGCATCATTTGGGACAACACTCCGCAGAAGGTTAAGCTTTTCCACGGAGACACTTAAGTTTAATATACTATCGATTTGTTGATTTTTTTTTAGATACTTTTCCTGCTATTAATGTTTTTTTTCTCGATTTGGATGTGTGGATAGAAAAAACAATTAGTGTTTTCCATTCATCTGTGGGGCTTGGGTAAGACAGGAGAGTCTAGTCCGCAGAAGAAAACAGATTTAATTTAACTCATTTGGTAAGTAAAAGAAGAAATGATTTGCGGAATGGGTAAAAGAAAATCGAAACCCTACTTCTTTAATGCATTTCTTTGGTTTTCCTCTCAAGGTACAGGCCATTTATTTAATTTAACTCTTAATTGTTTTTTTCGATTTTATATACGTGCTATTGTGATTAATTTTTTGGGAGGAAATTTTGTGTATTAGCTTGGATTTTTTTATTTATTTTTTTTAATTCATTTTTATAGAAAATAAAAGACATTATTTTTTTCTATTTTCTTAGCAATTTTTAATAATCGGGAATTGTTTAAAACGAACGTCGACCTTCGGTAAACGTCTTGTTTGTTGTCTTTGCCGAGGGGAACGTTTTCTGTTATTGTTGTAGTTTTTGGTCGTTGCGCTTCGGTTTTGTTTACCGGGGCAGAAGATGTTTGGTCGGCGGTGAAGACAGTTGTCTGTGGTATATGGAAGTCGCGGCGATGATAATTTTACCAGACGGCTATCCAGTGAATTTCTGGGAGAGAGAATTCGAGGACAGCGTCTAGCCTTCGATTGTCGTGAAGACTTTGATATAGCCTGACCATATCAATACCTTTTATTCTGGAAGGCTCCCGTTTGGAGTGACTGCATTGTGAACTTTGCTATTCCCCCAAGATTTGGCCTGTAGTCATGGTGGATGAAAAATTCGAACACTCTAGTATTCAAGAGCCTATTTCGCCTTTGGAAGCAGATAAGACATCAGTTTTCACAATTGAGAAAACATACTAACCAATTTGATTGCGGACAGTGTAGTTCAGTTAAGCTTTTTACGAATTTACTATATCTTTTTTATTTTGTGCAATTTCTTTGACTTTCTCTCGCAGACAATTCCTGCATGTACGGTATTTGGACATGCATTTCGTTAGTGCGCTCCGCTAGCTTCACCATAATTAATCGGTGCCTGTTAGTCCTCAACGCAGCGCTACGGCTTTCACTCTTCAAATCTGGACAGTCTCATGATTTCTCAATGGAGTGTTCTCTATTTGTGGTGACTTTTGTCCGTTGTATCTTGTCTTTAATGTAGTCTTGGTACGTGCTTAGTATGTACAAATTAGTAATGTAATCTTCCTTTGTTGTTTGTTTCTTTTTTCCCTTTAGCCTGTCGTATCCGTTCTTGTGTAGCGCTCCGGATTAACGATAGCTAACTCGTGGCCAGTGGCCACTAACTATCCATGTCGCTGACGTTCCTTGAAACTGCGTTTTTTTTTTTTGACGAGCTTTCGACATCAACATAGTTGCAGGAGGCACCTTGTCGGTAATCTTACGCCTTTTGGGAAAAGAAACGTATGAGTTACAATTCGCTTTCTTTTGATTCAGGTCGCCTCCCTTCCCTTTGGCTAAGACAACACTGGAGGTGTCACTTTCGTTTTCCTAAGAACAAGCCCATCTTGATTCCTTCAGAGCAACTGCGCAACGATAAAGTTACAAAAATTTGTATATTCTGATGAAATAAATTTATCTACCTTGTTCGTTCGGAATCTGTGACTTCACCCTCCTGTCTTTCCTTGTTCTCATTATAGTTGGAACTTCATTCGCCTTACCTACCCGACGTGATGAAGGTGTGTGAAGGGTTCTATTTTCTGGTTGATTTCTATATTAAAGGAACCAAGGGGTTGTTTAATTGATAGTTATCTCGCCAAAAGGTGGAAAAGCATTTCTTTTAAGAATTTTTAATTAACTTCCCGTTCATTTTTAACTTGGGGTTCCCAAAGCACCTTGACGCATTGGAAATTTCATAGCGCGCTTAAAAAGTACTTTCTTTTGGGAGAACTTGGTATTAATTTCAATTTTGGACAGATAATAAAAAGGAAAATTATTTTCCTGTCGATATCTCACGTAGAGCGCTAGCGATAAAACAGTATCGCTACATGAATTTTTTTTCCGAAAGAAAACAAAACATAAAATTTTTTTCCGAACAAGTGATGCGTTTTCTCCTTTAAAGTTGTATAAAGGAAGGACTCCTGCTTCGCGTGGATGTGGTGAACAGGGTGTTGGTTGTGTGAGAGTATTAGTTGGTAAATTAGTGTATAAGTTAGTTAGTGTATAATTCTTTTTCATTCCATCTTAGCTTGTCCCATTCTGCTCCCAGATGAAAGATGGATGCTGGTGAGCAGGATTTGCTGATCGCCACCGTGTTGAAACAGAGGTACCCTACACATTTGGTTAGGGTGGGTTCCCTTCGGGCCATTGCCTCTCGCGTGGAGAGTTGAACGCGGCACTGGAAGCTAATTTCTTGGTTTTACAAGAGCAACAAGAAGCTCCGGCTCCTAACTTAATCCACTGGC
Source organism: Rhysida immarginata (assembly GCA_023313115.1). Lineage (NCBI taxonomy): Eukaryota > Metazoa > Arthropoda > Chilopoda > Scolopendromorpha > Scolopendridae > Rhysida > Rhysida immarginata. Next base: position 1,688,096 of record JAHWFO010093546.1, read on the forward strand.
GAGCGTTAGATGTCGTAGGGTTCATCGAGGGGACATTGGGCAGGTACCAAATGGAATCGAAGCACAATGAATTGGTCGAGGCAGTACAAACTTTAGGGATTCGGGCTTGTCAGTGCTTCGATGTGTGGGCCTGTGGCAGCCAATCAACGTGCGGTTCAGGGTTAAGCTACTATGTTTGAGTCACCTGTCTTCTGATTGGTTGTTGAAGTTGATATCATCGCCTTTATTGTAAAATGGAAAATTTGGTAAAAATAAAGTCAGTCGTTCTCAGTTCGTCTCCTTGTTCATTTCGTAGTATTATTACACTGGTGACCCGACGTTTTCTTTTTCTCTTTGCGACATGCCAAAAACGGAGGAACCGATCGTTATGGAAGCCAACGCCGTAAGTCTACGATTACCGTCATTCGCTTCACAGGACCCGCTGTTATGGTTCCGCCATGCGGAAACACAGTTTCGTTTGAGAGGAATTACCCGGACACAAACCAAAGCAGATCTGGTAATCGAGGCCTTACCTGAAGAAATTTTCCACAAAATAGCCGCATGGATGGAAAATCAGCCAGCCGAAATCCAATATGATGACATCAAACAACAGTTGATGGAAGAATTCTCCCTAACCGCGTCGCAACGCTTACGCCGGATTCTGGAGATGCCGACACAGCCGCTGGGGGATAGGACTGCAACACAGGTATGAAATGAACTTTCTTCATTATGCCGGATACCAGTAAAAGGTAACACGGACAGCCCCTACAAGGAATTAGATATAAAAAAAGAAATATGGCTTTTAACGTTACCAGAAAATGTGCGGATATTGTTACAAAACACAGACGACATCAACATCGACGATCTGCGAAAACAGGCGGATGCAATAATCGTATCCCAATGGGCGGCGCGTGAAAGCCCGCCCAGTATCGCGCATACCGAACAAAACGACGAAGAAACGGCGGACGTTGCTGCCGTAAGGATGAAACGATCAACCAAGGAAACAACCCCACGAAAAGTAGTGCGAAGTTATATGACAACGGACATCTGTTATTACCACAAAAAATTTGGACAGGCAGCGAGGTCATGCGCCCCGGGATGCAAATGGAATTCAAAAAACGCCATGGCGGGCCGCTACGATTCGCAGCGGCCATGAAAAACAACAGGACTGAAGAAGTACACGAAATCAACACAAAGAACCTAGGATTCTACATAAGGGACAAGATTTCAGGTAAGAATTTCCTTGTTGATACCGGCGCTTTCCGTTCAGTTTTCCCCGCAAGCTCGAAAGAAACGGGGTATGTTTTGGAAAAAAACAATGTGCAACTAGTTGCCGCAAACGGGACCGCCATTAAAACTTACGGCGAACAAGAAATTACAATACGTCTTGCTGCCCGCACTTACAGGTGGAAATTTATAATTGCCGATGTGCGCAGACCACTCTTGGGCGCAGATTTCTTATCCCACCATCGATTATTGGTCGATGTTGCACGCCATCGTCTAATAGACGACACGTTCATGGCCACCAATCTAAAATCGATTATCGGTCAGGAAATCAACGAATGCCGCCCGCTTAAAAATGGTTTCCAGAAGATTATAACTGAATTTCCCCACGTTTTCAAGCCTGAACTACAACAGAATAGAGAAATAGCAGCTAAACATGGTATCTATCATTACATAAAAACAAACGGGGCTCCCGTTTTCTCTAAATTTCGACGGCTTTCACCTCAGATGTTAAAAATGGCAAAAGGCGCGTTCGCTGAAATGGAGAAGATGGGTATATGCGCTAAGGCTGCAAGCCCATGGGCGTCGCCATTGCATATGATACCGAAGACCGATGGAACATGGCGTCCATGTGGGGACTACCGCCGGCTGAACATGTGCACCAAACCAGACCACTACCCGATGCCTAATATGACAGACCTGACGACAAACATAGGAAAATCAAAAATATTTTCTAAACTAGATCTATTGAAAGGTTTTTTTCAAATCCCTGTACATCCGGACAACGTTCCGAAAACAGCTATAATTACACCATTTGGATCCTATGTCTTTTTCTACACCCCTTTCGGGTTGCGTAATAGCGGAGCCACTTTCCAGCGTATGATGGACATGATCTTCGGGCAAATACCTTACTGCGCAGTTTATGAAGATGACATCCTAGTGTTCTCTGAAAATAAGGAGGATCACGAAATCCATCTACCTAATATCCTACAACTTTTACAAACTAACGGCCTCGTGGTTCGCGCCGACAAATGCGTTTTTGGGGCATCGGATATAACCTTTTTAGGACATCACCTAAGTGCAAATGGCGTGCGCCCCTTGACATCGAAAGTAGAAGCTGTGCAAAAATTTCCAAGGCCAAGGACCATAAAAAATTTGCAAGAGTTCATCGGCATGTTGAATTTCTATCACAGGTTCATCCCAAATGCCGCCGACATATTAACACCGTTATATGATTGCATTTCCGGAAACCCAAGGACCCTAAAGTGGGGCCAAGAGGAAGAAGAGGCGTTTATCGCTGCGAAGAAGGCCCTTACGGAGGCTGTTACTCTGGCAATTCCTGACCCAAGCGCCCCGCTTTACCTGACAACTGACGCAAGCAACCGTGCGTTGGAGCGGTTTTAGAGCAGCAGGAGAACAGGAAACGAAAACCGCTCGCTTTTTTCAGTAGAAAATTAAGAGTTCCGGAAAGAAAATACAGTACTTTCGACAGGCAGTTACTCGCTGTCTACCTAGCAATTCGACATTTCCGGCATATGATAGAAGGTAATATGTACACAATATGCACTGACCATAAACCCCTAGTCAGTGCCCTGACTAAACCCACGGACGCATGGACAGCTCGACAACAATGCCATCTTTCTGCTATCGCTGAAACAAATTGTACGATGACATACGTACCAGGTAAAAATAATGCGGTAGCAGATGCCCTATCGCGAATCGAAATTTCCGAAATTCAACTTGGAATCGATTATGAGAATCTGGCCAAACAACAGCAGCAAGACCCTGAAACACAAGCTTACAGGACAGCGGTGACAAATCTTAAATGGGAAGACGTACCTTTTGGCCAACAGACGATCCTATGTGACATTAGTACAGGCCGTCCCCGCCCCTTGGTCCCAGAAAAAATGCGACGGAAGGTTTTTAAGCTTATGCACGGTATATCTCACCCATCAATACGTTCCACCACAAAAATGATAACAGAAAAATTCATATGGCACTCCATAAATAGGGATATTAGAAGCTGGACACGCGGTTGCCTACGCTGCCAAGAAAGCAAGATTCACCGTCATACAAAAACCCCCATTGGAAAAATTCCACCTACTCGCCGATTCGCCCATATTCACCTCGATGTGGTGGGTCCGCTTCCTACGTCAGAGGGCAAGAAATACCTCCTCACTATCACTGACCGACACACAACATGGTTGGAGGCGGTCCCCATGGCAGAAGCCACAGCAAAGGCATGCGCTACGATCTTATTAAATACTTGGGTGGCGCGTTTTGGTGTCCCGGAACACATAACAACGGACCGAGGATCAACTTTTACCGCTGACTTATGGATAGCCCTCGCCCGCCTTCTCGGGATCACTATACATCATACGACGGCATACCACCCCCAAGCCAACGGTATCATAGAAAGGTGGCACAGAACAATAAAGGCCGCCCTGACAGCTCGCTGTAATGGCTATAGATGGACGGAGCACTTACCGTGGGTGCTGCTGGGCTTAAGAACTATGGTGAAGGAGAACAGTGTTTATTCCCCAGCGGAGATGCTGTACGGACAAACATTAGTGGTACCTGGCGAATTTTTTCCGAATGGCAATAAAGATATAAACATAGAAGACTTACGTCGTTCAGTGGGGAGCCTCGCCCCAATTCCTTTTTCTGAAACAAAGAACCAGGTTGTGTATATCCCAAAGGATTTGAAGACATGCAAATTTGTGTTTATACGTCAAGATGCACACCGTCCCTCCCTATCAACGCCGTATAAAGGTCCGTTTCAAGTCCTACAAAGGAGCAACAAAACTTTCCAGATACAATTAGAAAACAGAACGGACTGGATTACGATCGACCGTTTAAAGCCAGCATACGTGGATAAGTCCGACGAGGATAAGATAGTGTTCACACGTTTCGGACGGATGCCGTGACCACGTCAACCCTAGGGGGTGCTTTCCAACAGGGGAGGTTATGTGGCAGCCAATCAACGTGCGGTTCAGGGTTAAGCTACTATGTTTGAGTCACCTGTCTTCTGATTGGTTGTTGAAGTTGATATCATCGCCTTTATTGTAAAATGGAAAATTTGGTAAAAATAAAGTCAGTCGTTCTCAGTTCGTCTCCTTGTTCATTTCGTAGTATTATTACAGGCCGAACGCGATTACATGAAGGAAATGGAAAGCCTCTGCCAGGTCTCTGTTGAACAAGATATTGGGGAATATTTCAGAGATTTCGAAGTCATAGCGACCCTTAAAAGAATAAGAAAATCGAGGTGGAAGTATATATTCACCCAAAAAACGCACTTTAACCTGCGAGCCTGGGTTTATGAAGTGATGAAAGAATCTGAAGTTTGGGCTCAGATGAAAGAGACCCTTTTTGATCTATTGGAGCCTCCGCGACTCAGAATGCATAAGGAGAAAGATGTGTGGGGTTTACACCAAAGGGAAGACGAGTGTCTCCCGATTTTTTGGTCTTGTCTGTTACAAGCTAATCAAGCCCTAAGGCGACCTCTGATGAACGATGCCTTAGTTCTTCTTCTGGAGTCCAACACCTCCGAATTAATAAAGCAGCAAGCGCGAATAGAAAATGCTAGAGGTACTGTTGGAGTCGACAAGTTGAATAAATGTCTGGTTAGATTTGATCTGAATCGGGGGAAACCAGAAGTAATAAATACAAAGCAACAGTCGTCGTTGCCAATACCCAAAACATTATGTGGAGGTCCATCAACAGAGAGATGGATGGGTACTCACGTCGTGACGGCGGGAGAAGGATTGCGATCCGGGGATGTGAAGTGTGGGAATATGGACCCCAACGAACAGGGCAAACTTAAAAGGATCAAGAATATCATAGAGACGCTGGACCCTAAGTCTAACATAAAAGTGTAGACTCGTTTTTTGATTGTGAGCTCCACAGTCAAAATACCTTTCCATGGGGCACAAAGAGTCAGGGAATGAGCGCTCTCGCTCGTGCCTGAGCAAGTTTCTATAATATTCCTCGTCTCTATGGTAGGCCCAGATTATGCCCAGACTTTTAGGGCAGAGTCTTTCCAATATGGAGAGACGAGGAATATTCTGGTGGCAAATGGCCACCATATGCAGTTGGATCGTTATGTGGAAGTACAGATAGAACTCGTGGAGGGATGGGGTTGTGATGTATTTACACAAATATTTTGGGTAGCCCAAGAACTGTCCTGTGCAGGTATTTTAGGGACAGATTGCCTACGAAGCTTATCAGGGCGAATATCGTTCCCTATCAAGAATAATCCCTCGTACACAAATTGCTGTTTCCGTTCCGGTTGCTAACCACGAGATAGCCGAGGTAACACTGAATAGGGTGATAACGGAAGCATCCCAATATACGGATCTCATTACCGATAAGTTTCCAGGGTACGAACATCACATAGATACAGAGGGACACGAGCCAGTCCGCATAAAGCCCTACCCTCAATCTCCTTATAAATTGCGTATTATTAGAGAATTAGTGGCGATCATGGAACGCGATGGAGTGATACGCCGGGTAGAGAGTCCCTGGTCCTTGCTGTATTTTGTAATCGCAAAAAAAGGAAAGCAAGAACAATAGTTTGTGCTGGATGCACGTCCATTGAATAAAATTACTAAGAGTATGGCTTACTACCCACTACTCATGGAACACATACTTCGCAAATTACACTATGCACGCTATTTCTCCATCTTAGACCTAAAGTCAGCCTATTGGCAAGTCGGTTTGGATCGGTCTTCACAAATGGAACTGGACTGCTGAATGTCAGACCTCATTCGAAAAAAATCAAATACTACTTGACACACCCTCCAATTCTAGCACAACTCGATTTTTCCCGGACTTTTCAGATCCACACGGACGCTAGTAAACAAGCTGTGGTAGGGTTTCTGGGTCAATGATGGGGTGAACAATTAAAGATAATAGGCTATTGCAGTCGCTCACTCAACGATGCCGTATTGCGTTATTCCGTCGTTGAATGGGAATGTCTTGTGGTATTACACGCGATATTGCATTTCAGAGCATATGTCGAAGGTTCTACCTTCGTAGTGTTTTGTGACGCTCAAGCGCTTACCTGGTTGGATCGTTTTAAAGATCAAAATAGCAGAATCAGCTGATGGGTGCTGAAGTTGCAGTGGTATTCGTTCCTCATAAAACACAAATTGGGTAAGTTGAACCTTATCCCAGATTCCTTATCCTGGTGTAAGACAACTCGTTTGATGAATCTAATGACCGAACAGTGTGAGAGTAAGAAAATGGAAAAACTACCAGAAGGAGCTCAGGAAAAGATCAAGGCCAAAAACCCTCCAGGTAGTCATTCTAAGTCAGAGAACATCGTGCGAATCTATATTCCCGAATGCAGACGTCGGGATCTTATTAAGTTCTGGCACGTGGAAGGACCGTTCGTCCATCCAGGAATTAATAAGCTGTATCGTTTTTTGGCTCAAAAGTTTTATTGGCCACAAATGCGCGGTTAAAAAGATTCATGAAACGCGAAGTTGTTTCCATTACATATACAGTTCCTTACTCACTGCAAACTAACCCCACAGAGCGAAATGTGATAACATTTAAGGAAAAGTTGAGGCTCTGTCTACATGATCAACCAGACACCCATTGGGATGAACATATGTCCAAGGTTTTGTATACCCTTAGACATCTCCCACATGAAGACACTCAATTCCCTCCAGCTGATTTAATTATGAGGCAGCATACGGGTATGCAACCAGAGCCAGATGAAATCATGGTGGAAAAGATTTGGAGGGTGTTTGTCAACCGGAGAAAACGCTCAAAATTAAATAATTTGCCGCGGGCAAAAGGGGAACTCCAGGGCGGGGAAAAGGTGTTGGTCAAAAACAACACGATGCCCAAGGGAACAAAATTAACGCGAACCTTTAGACCGCTCTATGTAGGGCCCTTTTTAATTGAGGAGTTCTTAGGAGCCAGCACCCTTCTCCTGACAAGACTGGACGATCCTCAGGATATTAGAAAATGGAGGGTGTCATTAAGAGATGTGAAACGCTATCGGGAAAATTTCAAGGTCAGCTGAGATGGCCACGTTAATGGGAGAGTAGTATAGGCAGCCCTTTGTACACCAGGTTGACCTTTGACCCCTGGATTTATATACCAAGATGGCGGCACTTCCGGCCATGCCCACCACGCCCTCGCCTTAGGCCAATTTTGTGCAGCTAAATCCTCTGAAACGGCAAATAGTAGAAACGAATGTGCCTTAGCGTACCAAACTTCAACCAAACTTGGGGGAGGCAGTGGTAACCGGCCTCCACGTGACCCTTTTTTATCAGCAGAGATAAGATGAGAAGATAAGATAAGCCCAGCAGACCGCTGTTTTGGTTGCCATGGCAACAGCGCGGCCATTTTCGATGAGGAGATAAGATGAGACCACCTGGTCACCCCCTCCACCCGCCATTTTGAGAAACGGCGGCCATTTCTGTTTTTCTTATAATTTTGAATCATTTTTTATGCATAATAATTCTGTATTCAATATTGATAAAAAGATAAAGATGAAAAGATAAGAAAAAGGAAAGAGAGAAAGAAGAAGAAACGGAAACAAGAAAGAAAGAGAGAAGGAAGAGAGGATAGTGGAAATAGAGGAAAGAGAAAGACGGTGAGGAAGAAGGAGAAGTGGTTTTTTTGGGGGTACGCTGCCTCTCCCTCCCACCCTGGGCTTGGTGTCGGTGGTACTGAACCGCCTGTTATGTCGCCAGAGCGCTCTAGTTCCGGTCCACCCACACCTTTGCAGGCGGTACCTGTGCAGAAAGTGGAGGGCAGATCTTAGGTAGTCGTAACACTCCATTGAGATGCCAAGCACCACCGCTACACATAGGGGCAGCCGTCGCTGTGAGCCTCGAAGGGGATTGATCTGCACCCCCCTTATGCCGTGGCCAAGGGCATATGAGCCGTGGTGATTCGGTGAACTAGGGATGGTGTGGAAACCTTCCCCTGACTAGTTCGGCCACTGGGAACAGATGCTTGACAGTACCCGGGTCTGGAGAGCCCTATCCATGGCCGTGCCTTATTCTGATCGGTGCCTAACAAAAACAAAATTCGCATTTCTTAATTGTCTATGGGTGAGATAAACCCACACGTTTTAAATTCGAGTTGCAATGTATATTAGAATGTTTACTGTAAAGTCGTTTGGTCCTGGGGTCAAATTTGGCAAAGTTATTAAAAATAAACATACTTATTTCCCTTTGCTTGGCAGCCCTTATTTACAGTGTGGGTGTGTAGTTCCCTTGGTGGCGGCACTGTTGTATGGCATTCCTTCGCAAACGATGCGTCTGTGCGTGTTTCCAGGCCCATTGGCCGAATCTCTGGGTTCTCACACCCTTCACCTTACTGATTACGGGGTGGCGACTGGTTTATAAAGACGGGAAGAGGTTCATGTTAAAAAGCGCGCAGTCGTTCAATGTCTTTTCACGTCTGCTTCGACAACGGCGCTCCCTAGGACGCTGGGTGTTTTATTAGTACCCTTGGCTTCCGCAGCAATGTGATGAGGGCGCACTATTCGCCCTACTCTTCCTCCACCTCGCTAAACAGTCAAAAATCTTTCGTTAAAAACGCGTTTGTGCGTGTTTCTGGGCTCTCACAACCTTCACCTTACTGAATATGGGATGGCTGACTGGTTTATAAAGTCGGAAAGAGGTTAATCTTAAAAAGCGCGCTGTCATTCAATGTCTTTTCACACTAACTTCGACAACGGCGCTCCCCTCGAAAACGGGTTGAAAAAAGCATTAAAATTAAGTTTTGTTGGCTCTTTTGGGTCGTTTGCACATCCCCAAAACTTTCTAGATGATGTTTATGATGTTCTGGGTGCGTGTTGATGTTCTCTATGTTTTACATGAAATGATACATTCGCAATGGCGTTCGGTGTCGAAGTAGAGTTTTATAATGACCTACATGTTCGTTTCTCTTACACAGTGCGCGAATATTTGAGTTTACTTGAATTTATTGGCAAATATTTGCCATTCCTCTGTTCTCATTAACTTTAAATACAGTATACACAGATGTTTCCAGTTTCTATATAAATTTTACCAGCACAAGAACATTAACATTCGCGAGGCTGTTCAATGCAATGGGACTCTACATACGTTTCTCTCGGACGAAATACAAATATTTCTTATGTATTCATTAAAATTTTGTCACTTTTTACAACGGTGCACGTTTATTACTCTTATATTCAGTGATCATTATGATAAAACGTTTGCATTCTAGTGTTTTCAACTAGCAAACTCAATATTTATTTCGTATATATGTTCCAGTTCCCTTGCTGTCCGCTACGTTCTGTGGGCGCTTCATTCGTTGCTTTTTCGCGAAACTGTGAAATTTTGTGAAATGTAAGGTGGCCAACTGAATTCTCATGAAATTCAAGCACTACCCAGGCAGCTTCTGTTATGTGCGTTTCTAATTAGATTCTATTGAATATTTGTGACATGGTCATTGATCAATGTGCTGAACTAATTGGGTTTTCATCACCGACTCTAAGAGTTTTATATCCTATCTTTGTAAACTCCATCTCTCCACTCTCTCTCTCTCTATCATTTTTCTTTTTATTTCTTTTAAAAAATAAAAGTAATTAACACTTTTCACACACAACTGTATGTTTATTATCTTGTACAGTTATGAACGTAATATTCATTCAACCAAAATAATAATAATAAATTTTCACTCATGTTAATGGGTGTTGTACCCAATGATATATAAAACAACTGGATTGCTGATTCTATCTGCACTCGGCATTGAGAAGTGAAGCCAAAATACGTCATAAATTTTCCCTTCAGGTTATTGACTAGTAGCATCAGGTGGCCTAAAAAGCAAGGATAAATCCCTCATAAACGCTCATAAATTGACTAGTAGGTTAAATCCCTCAAAAACAATAATTCCACATAAACGCTCATAAGGTTAAATCCCTGAAAAACGCTCATTTCTCATAAACGATCCCTTCAGGTCATTGACTAGTAGCTTCAGGAGGCATAGAATTACGGCCTCAGTTCTCTCCCAGTAAGTCAGCGATCCAGTTGTTTTAGATATCATTGGTTGTACCACATACTGTCACAAATATTTAATAGAATTGAACTAGAATCAACCTAACAACACAAAAAACAGTCTAGGCATTTAGTGCATTCAATGAGATTTCAGCTTGAGCTTTTAAAAAAATACAACACCCTTAACACCCATACAACACCACTAGAGCGCTCTGGCGACATAACAGGCGGTTCAGGACCACCGACACCAAGCCCAGGGTGGGAGGGAGAGGCAGCGTACCCCCAAAAAAACCAGTTCTCCTTCTTCCTCACCTTCTTTCTCTTTCCTCTATTTCCACTATCCTCTCTTCTTTCTCTCTCCATCTTTTTCTTTCCTTCTCTTCGTTTCTTATTCTATCTCTCTTTCCTTTTTCTTATCTTTTCATCTTTCTTATCTTTTTATCAATATTGAATAAAGAATTATTATGCATAAAAAAATGATTCAAAATTATAAGAAAAACAGAAATGGCCGCCGTTTCTCAAAATGGCGGGTGGAAGGGGTGACCAGCTGATCTTATCTTATCTCCTCATCGATAATGGCCACTCTGTTGCCATGGCAACCAAAATGGCGGTTTGCTGGGCTTATCTTATCTTTTCATTTTATCTCTGTTGATAAAAAAGGGTCACGTGGAGGCCGGTTTGCATACCACCGCCTGAGGCGAGGGCGTGGCGGGCGTGGCCGGAAGTGCCGCCATCTTGGTGTATAAATCCAGAGGTCAAAGGTCAACCTGGTATACAAAGGGCTGCCTATACTACTTGGGAGGGCTGTTTGCTCTGAATTATTTACATTGTATTGTTTTTGTCCAAAATTTTGATTAGGAGATTTTAAGTATATTATTTTTAGAAGAAGACAAAAATTTTTCTCCCTGTGAGGACAAAAATTTCTGTTTATGTTTGCAGAGGGGGTTCTGTAGCGTTCTCCGTTGGAACAATCTTATTTTTCGGCCTGTTTTTCTGGTTTGTTGTCCATCGATAGCAAGAAAGGAGTTAATGTGCCCTCCCTGTATATTAAAAGGTGCACGCGACGCGTTCTGACATTAAGTTTGTAGTAATTTGCTGTAAGCATCCTTTGGGACAGCACTCCGTCAGAAGGTTAAGCTTTTCCACAGAGACACTAAGTTTAATATACTATCGATGTGTTGATTTTTTTTTGGATACTTTTCCTGCTATTAATGGGGTTTTTTTCTCGATTGGAGATGTGGATAGAAAAAACAGTTAGTGTTTTCCTTTCATCTGTGAGGCTTGGGAAAGACAGGAGAGTCTAGTCCACAGTTGAAAACAGATATTTAATTTAACTCCTTTGGTAAGTAAAAGAAAAATGATTTGCGGAAGGGGTAAAAGAAAATCGAAATCCTATTTCTTTAATGCATTTCTTTGGTTTTCCTCACAAGGTAGAGGACATTATTTAATTTAATTCTTAATTGTTTTTTTCGATTTTATAAACGCTGTAGAGATTAATTTTTAGGGAGGAAATATTGTGTATTAGCTTGGATTTTTTTATTTATTTTTTTAAATTCATTTTTACAGAAAACAAAAGACATTATTTTTTTCTATTTTCTTAGCAATTTTTAATAATCGGGAATTGTTTAAAACGAACGTCGACATTCGGTAAACGTCTTGCTTGTTGTCTTTGCTGAGGGGAACGTTTTCTGTTATTGTTGAAGCTTTGCACCGTTGCGCTTTGGTTTTGTTTACCGGGGCAGAAGATGTTTGGTTGGCGGTGAAGACAGTTGTCTGTAGTATGTGGAAGTCGCGGCGATGATAATTTTACCAGACGGCTATCCAGTGAATTTCTGGGAGAGAGAATTCGAGGACAGCGTCTAGCCTTCGATTGTCGTGAAAACCAATGTCTTATCTGCTTCCAAAGGCGAAATAGGCAGATAAGGCTATTAGCCTGACCATATCCGTACCTTTTATTCTGGAAGGCTCCCGTTTGGAGTGATTGCATTGTGAACGTTGCTATTCCCCCAAGATTTGGCCTGTAATCGTGGTGGATGAAAAATTCGAACGATCTAGCAGTCAAGAGCCTATTTCGCCTTTGGAAGCAGATAAGACATTGGTTTTCACAATTGAGAAAACAGACTAAACAATTTGATTGTGGGCAGTGTAGCTTTTTATTAATTTATTACATTTTTTTATTTTGTCCAATTTCTTTGACTTTCTCTCGCAGACAATTCCTGCATGTACGGTTTGGACATGATGCCGCCGTGAACCAAGAGGTATTTGAACATGCATTTCGTAGTGCGCTTCACAAGCTTCACCATAATTCATCGGTGCCTTTTTGTCCTGAACGCAGCGCTACGGCTTTCACTCTTCAAATCTGGACAGTCTTATGATTTCTCAATGGAGTTTTCTCTATTTGTGGTGCCTTTTGACCGTTGTATCTTGTTTTAAATGTAGTCTTGGTACGTGCTTAGTATGTAAAAATTAGTAATGTAGTCTTCCTTTGTTGTTTGCTTTTTATTTCTCTTTCTTTCCCTTTAGCCTCTGTCGTCTCCATTCTTGTGTAGCGCTCCAGATTAATGAACGCTATCTCGTGGCCAGTTGCTGACGTTCCTTGAAACTGCGTTTTTTTGACGAGCTTTTGGCATTAACATGGTTGGATGAGACACATTGTCGGATTATCTTTCGCCTTTTGGGAAAAGAACCGTATGAGTTACAATTCGCTTTCATTTGATTCAGGTCGCCTCACTTTCCCTTGGCAAAGACTACACTGGAGGTGTCCCTTTCGTTTTCATAAGAACTAGCCCATCTATACTCTTTCTCATTTCTACCGTTTGTCTAGTTGACCAGAGGCAATAACCACTTTGTAGTGATAATACTACAGGATTAAGATATTCAGGGAGGAGGGAAGGGGGAAAACTTCAAAACCTGAACCAAAGATTTCGTACATTCGCGAAAAGTGTAATAGATGCTTTCGTTTTCTTTTTTTTACATCGTATTATTATTATAAAATAATTATTATTTTTGCTTAGTACCACTGGGCTGCTAAGCAAAAAGGTCGTCAATAAATTATTAAAGATTTATGCTCTTAAAATTTTATATATTTATTTATTGATTTATTTATTTATTTATTTATTTATTATTTTTTTATTATTTAATTATTTGTATTTTAATAAATAATGCATATTAACACAAAATAGTAACACTTTTTTATAATAGTAATAAGATGTAAAAAAAGAAAACGAAAGCATCTCTTTCACTTTTCGCGAATGTACAAAATCTTTGGTTCAGGTTTTGAAGTTATCCCCCCTCCCTCCTCCCTTAATATCTTAATCTTGTAGTATTATCGCTACAAAGTGGTTATTGCCTCAGGTCAACTAGACGAATGGTAGAAATAAGAAAGAGTATACATTCCTTCCGAGCTTCTGCGCAACGATAAATTTACATAAATTTGTATATTCTGATGAAATAAATTTATCTATCGTGTTTGTTCGGAATCTGTGACTTCACCCTCCTGTCTTTCCTTGTTCTGATTATACTTGGAACTTCATACGCGATAAAACAGTATCGATACAATACGTACAGACGGAAAATTTTTTATTGAAAATTTCAACATATCTTTATGAATCATGAGTTTTTAGGTCGATTTCAGCAAAAAAAAAAATTTTGAATTTCTGAAACGAAAACAAAGTACTTCACTCTTAGAGAGTGGTAGGCCAATAAACATTATTAAAAAAAGACAGTACAGAGAAATTGAAATTGTCATATTGATGTTTTAAGTTTGATGATTTAATCATGTAACAGAGGTAGTTTTTCTATATTGCTTTCCTCGCATTTAGGCTTATACTGATGGTTCATGCTTAAAATTCGTGGTACCCAGTCATTTGGCCGACGGGCATTTGACCGACTGGCATTTGACTGACGGACACATGACCGATGGACATTTGGCTGAACGGACATTCGACAGAACGGACATTACACCGAACGCACATTTCACTGACGGATATTTCACCAATGGACATATGACCGAACGGAAATTTAACCGAGGAGAAATGCCTGCATTTCATCAACATTTGGACATTCGACGTAAAGAGATGTTTTCGGCAATATAATTCATTTAATGGGAAAAAATGTTTTCATGAGGTTATTTCGTATAACAAATCTTATGAGACATATCGGTTTAATTCTTTCTACTAAGCAAGCATATTGTATGGACCTATAAAATTATTCTTTTTTGTATGTCTTTTTAAATAATGGTTTGTTTTCATATCGTTAGGTAGATTAAAGATGGGAACTAGACAAAATGCAACTCAGGGTCTTGCATTATTTAATAATATCAAGTCTTTTCGTGTATGTCTTTTTATATGAATATTTTATTATAAATGAATATTCTATTTCTGTAAAATTGATGGGCAATATTTGATATTAGAAGTGGTATTAAAAGTTTATTCCATACACATTAGGTTTCTGTCCTGCTTTATGAGGAGACACAAAAATTCTAATATCGGATAGTATCAAATGCGAAAATTCTGACAGTATCGATGATTCTACGAGGGGAGTTCAATAAGTAAAGCAACACATTTTTTTCTCGGCCAATTTTGGTTGTAAAAAACTGGACCTTTCTTGTGGAACATTTGCAAACATATCCGCTTTGTCTCGTTAAGTTTTATTGATGTCCGGTATGTGACAGCGCTGTAGTAAGCTGTTAGAGTGGCGTCTAGAATGGCGGTGCGTTACAATGAACGGGCAATGATTGAGTTTCTCTCGGCAGAAAACCAGGCCATCTCAGACATTCAGGGGCGTTTGCAGAATGTCTACGGTGATCTGGCAGTGTACAAAAGCATGGTGAGTCGTTGGGAAAAGCGTATGTCATCATCGCCGCAAGGTCAAGCAAAACTGTCTGATCTCCCGCGAGTTGGCCGGCCGTGCACAGCTCTGACTCCTGCAATGTCGGAACATGTGAACACTCACATTCGAGCAGATCGACGGATTTTCATCTGTTTGGCCCAATGAAGAACGCAATCCGTGGGACGCACTACGCGGATGATGAGGCAGTTATTGATGCACGACGTTGGCTCCGACATCAACCAGTGGAATGGTACTGTGCAGGTATACAGGCCCTCACTTCAAGATGGTGTAAAGCCGTAGCATTGAATGGAGATTACGTTGAAAAATAATGTTGTGTAGCTAAAAGATTGGGAAAAACATGGTG
Organism: Rhysida immarginata; assembly: GCA_023313115.1. Lineage (NCBI taxonomy): Eukaryota > Metazoa > Arthropoda > Chilopoda > Scolopendromorpha > Scolopendridae > Rhysida > Rhysida immarginata. The sequence goes on from JAHWFO010093546.1 coordinate 1,703,480, forward strand.
TATTTGAATGCTGAAAAAAACAACCCCCTTTTTCAGAAAAAAATGTGTTGCATTACTTATTGAATTCCCCTCGTAAAATATGCGATACTAACATGCCCATGTGGGTGTGCAATATTCTTCGATATTGATAAATATCGGGATATTTTGGTCCTTAGTCGACTAAAAGAGTCGAATAATTCCAACTCGATATAGATTATTTCCGGCGTTTTTTGTTTCCATTATTAAACCAATCCGAAAGCTCATCCCCGGGATAAGTCAGGGAATTTTACAAAATATCAGAGAATTTTACATAGTCAGGAAAAAAATGAGAAATTGGAACGAAAAATTTGAGGAATGTCAATGATATTCTATCAAAGTAGATTTTTTTTTTTGTGAGGTGATCAGGGAAAAGTACGTGATCAACTGGAAAAATTCAGGGAATTTTACGAAATCGTTTTGCTAGATACCCTGTTAATTTCTTTAAAAAATTATTCATTTTATGTGATTTAGTCTAATAAATTTTCAAGCCATTTGAATAAAATCACCGATTACTAAAATTTTATTCGACTAGTCTATTCGACTAATGGCAAATAAATATCGCACATCCTATCGCCCGTCACTAATACCCATCATGATTTTCATTAGGTTAGGTTGGTAAAGAGATGGCTTTCTATATGGTCCACGTTTTCGGCAGTGAAATTCCATTAATTTTTTAAATTACATAATTACACCATGCATTATACAGGGTGAATACAAAAGTCAGAACCCCCCTTTTATTTTCTGAACCGAAGCAGATATGTCAATTTTGATGATCCAATGAATAGGAAGTTGTGCGTGACCTATCCCATGGTGCACTTTTCATCATCCCAAATATGCAAATTAGGACACATTCAAAATTTATCTCAAAAAACATAAGGGATAGAGAAAAAACCCAATTGCACACTTGTTCAGCATAAAAAGCACACAAAATAAAAAATAATCATCCAAATCGAACCAACAAATCACCCACAATCATGTGGTGAACTGTTTGTAGCGTACAAACAGTCACACTGCACAAATAAGTTTGATTTATACACGGAACCTAACTGACCCCTAAACATCGGCAAGCATGACAGGTGTCACTCCTCAGCACGCTTCCTGGATTCGTTGAACCAGATCCTCCAGTGAGGCGGGCTGAGTAGCATAAACCTTGTCCTTCTGGTATCCCCACAAGAAAAAGTCAAGTGGTGTAAAATCAGGGGAGCGGGGTTGCCAACGAACTGGTCCTCCTCGGCCAATCCATTGTTGTCCAAACATCTCACTTAGACGCTCGCGAACGACCAACTCGTAATGTGGAGGAGCTCCATCATGCTGAAACCACGTGCGCTGACACGAGGCCAATGGCATATTGTCAATGAAGTCTGTGACTACCACGTTGAGAATTTCAGCCCGGTAGCGTAATGCAGTCAGTGTTCCACCATAAAAATACGGTCCAACCACAGTGATCCTGGTCATTGTACAATCCACACCACACATTGATTCTCCAGTTCACTTGATCGCAGACATCGTGGGTTTTTGTCTGCCTAATGATGATAACTCTATCCCTGTTGTGCCTGTTGATAACTCCATCCCTGGTGAACTGTCCACAACACCTCATGAATGAAGTTTGGATTGTCATCCAGGCAGGTAAGTAACCAGTTGCAGAAGGTGGCCCTAGCAACATAATCCAAAGGTGGCCCTGGTGACAATGAATATGGTATGGGTGAAAATGATGTGCGTGTAGAATGTTGAGAACAGTTCTCTGATGGCACCCAACATCTGCAGCAATTGCTCTGCTGCTTGTGTGGGGATTTGCAGCAACTGCAGCCAGAGATAGTGTTGTTGTATCCTCGTCGCCTTGTGCCCTTGGTAGTCCTCGTTCTGCGTTAACATTCCCTGTAGCCGCGAATCTTTGAATAATGTGACGCATTGTTTGACGGGATTGATGGCGTTCGTTAGAGTATCTGTCTTGATACAACCTAACTGCAGCATGTAGGTTTCTCCTTGCCTCTCCGAAGCAGAAGATCATGTTGACCATTTCCAGAACAGTGTAGCTTGCCATCCTGGAATTGTTCTGTCTTCTGTGTGCTGTAACATGCCTTTTATTTGCTTTTCTGCATTAAAATGAATGTGAGTATGGTAATTTATGTTAATTATTTGATTTGCATGCTTTACATGGTGGAAATATCAACATTCAGTTTTCCTTGTGCAGTGTGACTGTTTGTAAGCTACAAACAGCTCACCACGTGATTGTGGGCGATTGGTTGGTCTGATTTGGATTTTTTTTTGTTTTGTTTGTTTTTTTATGCTGAACAAGTTTGCGATTGGATTTTTTTCTCCATCCCTTACGATTTTTGAGATAAATTTTGAATGTGTCCTAATTTGCATATATTCAATTAAGAATTTTTTTGTCCCCTCATAAAGCAGAACAGAATTTTTTGATGTGTATGAATAAATTTTTAATACACGATACTGGTATCAAATATCGCCCATCACTAATGAGTATCTCATTCTATAGAAGTAGAATATTCATTTAAAAGGACATACAGGAAAAGAATTGATATTATTTTAATAATACAAGACCGTGAGTTGCATTTTGTCCAGTTCTCATCAAACCTACCTAATGTTATGAAAACAAACATTTTTTTAAAAAGACTTTCAAAAAAGGATTAATTTTATAGATACCATACAATATGCTTGGTCCTGAAAACAATTTGTTTTTTGCATCCGATATTAGAATTTTTATGTCTCCTCATAAAGCAGGACAGAAACCTTATGTGTATGGAATAGACTTTTAATACCATGATACTAATATAAAATATTGCCCATCAGTAATGAGTATCTCATTGTCACGACTTTTTACGTTGTTTAGTGACGGCAGAGTTTAGGAGGGAAGACGTTGTGAACAAATAAATAACAATTTAATACTTCATGAAATGTTACATGATATCTATCAAATAAAGTTGCAACAAAGCATATTTAGTCCATCTTATTTTAAAATACAAACGAAAAACTTTCTAATTAATGAATTAGACTTTCGTTCAAAGAGAGGGAACTTCTTTTATGCTTCCTTCGAAGACCAGGAAGGGTCCATGCCCCACTATGGGGAGAGTGGGGAGCTCCAATCTGTCCGGAGGAATAAAAGAACTAGCATTAGCAATCATCTCAATAACTAGGTTATCAATGTTAAGTCTTTTAATTAACTCTTAGATAGTAGCGGTTAAAGAGATGGGCTTTCAGGTCATTAAGATATTTAAGCATACATATCTTACTGTTTGACACGTGGATAGTTGCTTCGGACGTTCGTCCTAACGAGGTTGGATTCCGGTGTGTAGAAAGTGGCACGATTCGTGGGCCCTTGAGTGAGGGAATGTTGTCTAGACTCCACAATGAATGGGGTGATAGGTCGGCTGGTTTAGCTGTTCACACGTTGCAGCGAACACATGCAAAAATAAATATAACACAATTAGTACATACACTATCATTACCGCTCCTTTGGTGAGGAGCAGGCACCCTTGCCAAAGCGCACCGCTATCTTTAACATAGAATAATTCCTAGCAGCAAAATATCTATGTGGAATCGTTAGTACTTATAAAAATTAACGTTTTAAGTCCTTTACTACCTTAAAATACAGAGAGCTGCACTTACGGCTAGATGAACGCTGCCTATCGCAAGCCGCGCAACGCGCATCAGCTGACGTCAACCTGCACGCTGCCGCTCGCAATTTCTCTCTCCTCTCGGTCTCTGTAACCGTTTCAGCTGCTTGGCTGGCCAGGTTCCCAATTTCCTCGAGGTCCGTTCTTCCTGCCTCTAGGTCCAGCGGTGACTCCCCACATGCATTTGTCGAGGTAGTATCTCGGCTTATCCCTTGACGTGACCCACACCAAGACGCAAAACTTCTGTCTTTTTCTTTATTATTCCGTTCCTCTGAAGCATTCTTCATCATGGAACTCCTTTTCCATACTCTTCTTCTCCATGTCTGCTTTCTCCCTTTTTCCTCTTCGGAGACCTTCTTTTCCTCGACCTTCTTGGTCGAAAACTTATTCCTCTCTATCTCATTCTCCTTCGCTCTCCACCTTCCTTCCCCGTTTTCTCTTTTCTTCCTCCAGTGGAGTCGCCCGCTCCTCTCCATTCTTCGAGGGGTCGGCTTCTCTGTCTCTCCTAACGTTTTATTTCTCCTAATAAAAACTTTATTTTTATTTTCAACGTTTCGATCTCCTTGCGATCGAAACGTGACTTTTTCCGCTGACACTCATTTTATAGAAGTAAAATATTCATTTAAAAAGACATACAAGAAAAGACTTGAGTTGCATTTTGTCCGGTTGCCATCTTTAACCTATCTAACGATATGAATACAATCATTTATTTAAAAAGACATACAAAAAAGAATAATTTTATAGGTCCATACAATATGCTTGCTTAGTAGAAAGAATTAAACAGATTTGCCTCATAAGATTTATTATACGAAATACACTTTGCACGCTCGCCCAAAAAGTAAACCAGAGGAAGTACACTGAACTGGGAGAGAAGCCTGATGAACCTCTTTAGTCCTCCAGAGAATGAGTCCCGAGAAGGGACGAATCAGATTGTGTATTGACGAATAAAGTCCCCAAAAATCAGCAGGATCTAGAAGATCCAATAGTTGGGGAAGACGGCCTTGTTAACGTCATCAAAGCAGACATCCAGGACATGGCGGGGTCTTCGAAACCTGAGGGGACCCTTAACTGCAAGTGGGTGGTCCAGGATACCAGAAACCAGGGTGTTTTCATGATTCTCCATCTTGGATAGCATGTTCTTCATAAGTATCTGGACAAAGGTGCCTATGTGGGTCATCCCCAGATCCTCATAGATAGAGTGGTTGTTGGCTACTCTTCTGTCAAGTTGGGCAATGGAACGGAGAGCAACATTTTGGAAGGTCTGGAGATCCTTCCACCTAGATTTGCAAATAGAAGCCCAAGCAGGCATTCCATGAAGTAAGATAGTACGAATCACAACCTTGTATATCAAGAGTTTGTTATCCACACCAAGAGCGCTGTTTCGCCCCAGAAGTGCAATCAAACTGAACCTCGCTTTCTTTGCTTTGTTGAGCGCGTATTGGACTTGGTCGTTCCAATTTAGTTTGGAGTCGATCATGACACCAAGATATTTGTAGCTTTTTACCCACTCAAGTTTCTTGCCAAATAAGAAGAGAGGCTTTGGAGGGTTTTTGCATTTGCGAGTGATAAACATGACCTTACACTTTTTCACGTTCAGCTTTAATCGCCACTTTGTGAACCAGCTCTCGCACTGATGTAAAGCTTTTTGTAGTCGAGTGATGACATGTGCTGGGTTTCGTGCCCAGGTCATGATGGACCCGTCGTCAGCAAATAAGTAAAGATTACACTTTGTAAACTTGGGAAAGTCATGGATAAAGAAGTCGAATAATGCTGGCCCCAAGACAGAGCCTTGGGGTACACCAGCATTAACATCGCAGGGTTCAGACAAGCAGTCCCCAACCTTAACACGAAAAGTCCTCTTTGACAGGAAGGAGCGAACCAGAGCAATTAGATCGTCAGGGAACCCGTAGGTAATCATTTTGTAAATGAGCCCATCATGCCAGACTTGATCAAAGGCCTTTCGGACATCGAGGAAAATGAGGCCACCAAACATAGAGAGGTTGAGAGGGCCGTTTAAATCAGCAACGAGCCTCCATAACTGAAGCTGACAAGAGTGGCCTGGACGGAAGCCAAATTGCTCACTACGAATGAGGTTGTTTGCCTCGCAGTAGTCGTTGAACCTCTTGAGTATAGTGCGCTCAAAGACCTTGGAAAGCATGGGCAACAAGCTAATGGGCCTATAACTTGTGGGAAGAGCAGGATCCAGTCCAAGTTTAGGAATGGTGATGATGACTGAGTTCTTCCAGGCACTAGGGAAATGGCCGCTAAGCCAGCAGTCATTCATGACCTTGGTGATGATGCAGATAACACTGGGAGGCAAATTCTTGAGAGCACTGTTGGTAATGGTGTCGATGCCGGCTGCCTTTTTGCTTTTGAGGCGCTTTATGATGTCCCATATCTTGGGTAATTATTTTGGTAAATAGCAAGTTTGGTAATTAATTTATTTAACACCTATGCGTTTCGTGGAATCCACATCTTCAGGGTAGGATACAACTACGTTCAGTCAAGAACGGAGGCCTGTTTTTATGGCCTAACCCCTCCAATCAGAAAACTTTCTCATTGGAGGGGTTTACAACAGCAGGAAATCCAATCATTATACAATAATAAAGTACAAGGTAATCCAATGGCATGGCAAGACTATTTGAACAATTCACCAATAATAAAATTATAAACTGACATCTTATAAAGATAACATAGAAGAAAATAAGTATAAATTTATAAACCATTAAATACAAATTAAACATGAAATTAATTGCAATAAATTACAAGATTGAGTGTATTATATAATGGAAGGGACGGATGATTCATAACACCTTCGTAGTACGGCTCTTACAACCGAGCTCCGATACATCGATGTTATTCATGAATCGATTTTTTGGCTGTTTTTGTCACATCATTGACTACATCTAAAATGGCGCTGTTTTCAAAGTTAATTTGTTTATTTAAAATACGTTTGTCTCCATTCTTTATGTATTTCCTGATTTCCAAGGCTTCTATTGTTAAAATCCGTTTATGATCTCGTTCCTTCCTTACGATATTCATTATGTTCTCGATGGCACCGAATTGAAGTCGATTGTTAATGAGATGGACGGCAAAGGCCGACTTGCCATCCCCTTTCAACCAAGAATTGCAGTGTTCTTCGTATCTTTTCTTAACAATCGACATCTTTTTCCTTCCATCTCATTGTAAGGCTTACTGTAAGTTTTGGTTTGACGAGTTCGAGGAGCCATCTGCATAAGAGTCTGTCCTAAGCTGGCTGTCTTGCTAGCACCATTATTTTTGCTTAGTTGCACAGTCACATCAGAGAGACAGGGGCTATTCGATGATGTTGATTGTACGTGTATATGTCCCGTGCTAGAGCTAGTCCAGGGTTTCTGTAAATATTTGCAATGTCTATTTGTATAACTATTAAAGTTTGATATCTCACACTGCTGCCGGGAATTACTTCCAATTGTTCTCCATCGGTGTCCCATTAGATTTAATTATCTTTTCTTTGGTGAATCTGTCCTTAGTAAACTTCCTTATCCTTGGTGAATCTTAATAATGACGGTGGGAAATCCATTTAGCTTGGCAGGCTTCATTTCTTACAATCTAAATCGAATGTGGACGTCGGCAATCAGTAGCTCTCCATTGGCAAATAGAGGACTCATCTTCATTTGGGAAGGAACCAGGCGCTCTCTGTCTCTGTAATCCGCGTCTTTTCCTTTTATCTTCCTCAGGAGGATTCAAAGTTGTACCTGCACGTTTGATCCTCCAATTAGCTACCTTCGTTCCTCTTTCTCTTATTTTGCTCAAACCATTACCGACGGGGGATTCTCTTGTCGTACCAGTAATATTAACTGCTGACATGATGCCCAGCTCTCGGAGTAAATGTACTGACACCCCAACGCTAATAAATTATTATTTTCTGTATTCACTGTGCATTTCTTTAACAAAAATACTTACCCAATATCTGGAATTGACCTTACCTAGCTTTTGATTTTGTTCAAAGGTACCTAGTTTCTAATTGATGGTTTATATCTTTCGTACATTTTTCATCGGATCTGCATTTGTGATTTTAGGGCTAAGTTTCTACGCCAATTCCTGGGCTTACAGCCGAAGTAAGTTGTTTCATCTTAAGCAATCGTCAGCTACGTCATGTAATCAGTGTTTTCGTAATTGTTCTTAGGCAGATAACTTGACTTTTGGCCATCGTTCAGAGTCGTTTAGGGATCTAGTAATATTTCCACTGCCAAGTAATTCTGTGTTTGTTAAGTTAGTTACGCATTACTGAATTCATTGAGCTTGCTTTGATGACAAATGATCAGCCTTGTATATGTTTTATAATTCATTTCTGCAAATATAAACTTTTTTTATATACTTTAAACCAACGTTTAGGCCTTTTTTCTCGTTTGCATTATCTCCCTATCAAGATCCTGCTTTTACTTTATTTTGCTCTAATTCAATCTCCACTCACGTATGGCTTACAATTATGGGGATCAACTAATCTTTTACGGCTGCATCGCATTCAAAAATGGTTCGTAAAGATGTTATTTAAGTTGAAGAAATCAGACCTGGCTTCACATCTTTTTAATTCGGTTGGAATAATTCCCATATACCAACTGTACCTCCCTAACTTAGGTTTATTCATTTACAAAGCCGTAAATTTCAACTTAATTACAACTTTTCCCCAACACCTTTTTACATCTAAAATAACCCCTTCCTATAATCTACGCAACAAGGACACGTTATCAATCCCTTTGATCAAACATACTGTATGGGACCTGGAGATAATATTCACAGAATATGGTCGAGTATTCTATTTCATTTATGTTTGGTAAAAGACTGCGCCAGTGAATTATACTATTCACAAAGTTTATGATAACTAGATATTACCCACTTACATACTAGATACTTCCCGCTTAAACAGGCCCGGCCTAGAGGAAAGAATAGGCATTTGAAACGGTCTTAACAATTTAATATATAAGGGTTATTCAATATTCAACAATTGTATATAAAACAAAGTTTGGTGAGGTAATTAATAATGAAAAAATAATAATAATATGCAAATTAGATAAGTTCAATTCGTGAATTAAGAATAATGAAATTCAATTTATGGAATAATCAATTTAGGTATTCAAATGCAATTAATTCAAACCGTAGTAATAATAAACATAGGATCAAATGGTATAAATTTGGATCAGTGTAAAGTATTAATTAAACTTAATTTCCTTGTAAAGGCTCGGTAATCAATGTGTGTGTTGTACAACAAGATAATCTATCAATCTGAAGATTTCAATAGATAAACATTTACAAAACAATGATTAGTGGTTTCTTTGAACAATAACGATCATATCTCGAAATAAGTTTGTGATAATTCAGTATTAAAGGAAGGTAATCAAACATAAAAGTGTTCAAACCATGTCCAGGTGTGAAACTAGAATAACAGATTTAACAATTACTAAGTAACCTAAGGATTTACAATTTAATGTTGAATACTCAAACTTGGATGAATTACAAAATGCATTATTTCTAGATTTAATGGAATATAGCATGGATAGTCTGTCTGGATCCGGTAAGTATTTAGAGAGAGTGTAATTATAGATCTCCATGAATATATAAGATATGTTTTTTCAACTATCTGTATGATTAGATAATCCGTTCCCAGAGAATGAATGTAAATATATGAACTAGAAAGAATGTAAATATGTGTGAAGAATTAAAGAACTGGCCATTGAGACATTGAACAGGAAATGGGCTACCGTGTCTTCTCAATCTCAGCTTAGAAATCACTTGATTCTTTTCTGCAACCACAGCTTGGCTGGAGGGGGGTCTTTCTCATCCAACCGAGTGGCTCACAGGTAGGGCATCTCCTGCTTCTAATACGGGATCTGGGTACCTTCTTGGGGCTCGCTTTATTTTCTGGAACTACCATTTTCATCCTCCAACTGCCTGTTAGGCACTCTGCTTTGCTTAGACTGTTTCTCAGCTAAATGGGCATTCTTGACTGGTCTGGAACTCTAACTAACTTGTTGACATAACATCATAATTTCTCTGACTAAACCGATATTAAGATATAATATAGAATTTCTAATTATTTAAACCGATGGAAGCCGAAATTAAATATAATCCAGGGAGTCATGGCTCCTTACGTCTGCTCTATTGAATCGCTACATTTCTCTCTGACTATCTCTTTCTCTTAGAATTGCTAACAACACTTTCGATTTTCAATAGCCAATCACACGCGGATTACCCATCACAAAAAATGTGAATTCGTCTACCAATCAAACTTAAAACCGCCTCTCTAACTGATTCTATACTAATAAAACTTTTTGCTTTCACGTGATCACATCTTGTTTCTTGCTCCCCTTTGATTTCAAAGTCCAAATTTTACCTTCTCTTTCTTGTTTTTTCTATCTTTTGTCATCCGATTCTCTTATTCCACTAACTATCTCTCTCAATGCTTTTTCAGGCCTTGAATATGATTCTAGCAAGCAAAACAATGATGCGTAAACTGATTCTTACTTTTTCCTTCTGTCAAACATTAAAACTTGGCTCCCTTTTAACAACTCCTAACACACACGCATAAAAAATATTTAAACAATTAATAAGTTTATTTAATCCTGCTCTACATTAAAACCCTTCTAAAACTTTATATAAAATCTCAAATTCTGAAACTGGCTAAATAATTACAAGCGCAAATATAAATAACTCATTTGCATAAATAATCCAATATTCTAATTCTGGCTAATTAATCCTCAAAACCTTACAATACTTATCTGCTCAAAAGTGTTTTTAATGCAGGTATTAGATTATGGTCCAATTTAACACCTGAAATTCGCTCCTCTCCTACTTTATCTATATTTAAATCCAGAATGAGGAATTATTTACCCAATATACCCCAATAAACTTTTTTCCTCTCCGTTTTTTTTTTCTTTTTTCCCTCTTTTATCTTCCTAATCCTTTAATTATATGAATCTTTGTATTACTGTTTGACCCTCATCCAGGGATCTACCTCGTCAGCCATAGGCCATACTGGCCCTGGACGGATGTCTCTTGTATTTTAAAAAAATAAATAAATAAATAAATTTATTTTCCAAATTTAAGATTTTCTATTCACTACCTATTCATACACGTGATAGTTAGCGTGTGCTTGGTATCAGAAAAGATTATCAAGTTGGGACCTCTGGATAACCCCAACCGATCCGCCATGTGTAATTTCATTCATCGTTGCGAAAGATGTGAGCTGTGATAGTGTGCGCTTCTATATGAAAGGTCATATTCATACACCAATTAGAATACGTTTTTGTAAGTACTTTCTCGTTTTATTTTTCCTCATGGTTCTAAAGAGACATGGTTTTATTTTTCCGCATGATTCTAAAGATGAATCCGCATAATGCAAAGAAGGTGGCATATTTCGTAAATGAGTTAAAACTCTTGAATGAACCAATGCATGCTCATTTAAACAAATTTATTTCTTTAATGAGGCAGTAAGAAATTACGGATGTGGATTGGGTTCGGAGGTACCTGTTGAGTTCCTTGCCCGATCATGTGGCTACTTATTTAATGGGCTATAATTACTTAAATATGTCGAATCTATATGTCGAGGCAAAGCAATACTCTGAAAGCATTAATGCGGAAAGAATATCAAGAGTTGGATAATAGTTTAATCGAAAGCAAAAGTCGTTTTGATGATAATGAAGGATTACCGATAAATGTGATACTGAGTAAAAATAAGATTCGGGAAAAAGAGGAAAAAGGGGCGTACAAGGAATTGTTGTGAACGTTCGTAAAATTGGAGTTTTCAAGGAAAAGAAATTAGGATTCAGAATTAATGGATGAAGATAAAGTAAATGATTTTGACTCTCAAACTTCGTCTAGCAAATTAAGTCTAGATGTTAAAACTGACGCGTTTGAGTAATCTCTTTGTGAATAAACGCAAGGAAAATGAACTAGAGTTAACGCAGGGCAAATTAAAAGTATATGATAAAGCATATGGAATGTTTGATGATGTTTGAGACTCGCTTTGCAAAGCACTGAGGGACATGATGCACAGCAAGTTAATGTATCGATGGATTTATTGGAAGAGGGAATAATTAGCATTGATGATTTTGACGAGAAAACTTTGCAAATTTATTTAACACTTTTAGGAGAATTTATCCGGAGGAAGATTTTAATCAAATGAGTAAGAATGTCTAGGTAAATTCTATACCTAGAGAAATAAAAGAAGAGACGGATAGCAGAAAGATTTCAGATAATATTAGTAAAATGGATAAAAATAACGTTGATTCACAGATGTAGTCTAATGTAATTGATGTGGTCAATACGGAAATGCTAACAGAGAATAATGGCATTGGATTAAATAATGTTCAATATGGGTCAAAGGGTTCCGAAAAACCAATAGTTTATGAAGCGGAAGATGGATTTATATTTGAGAGAAGATTCTGAGAAAGATATATATTATGCTGGTGACGTTAAAAAGCGGAGGAGGAGTAAAAGTCGAAATAAAATTAAGAAGAAGTAGTCAAAAAAGATGGAATATAAAAATCCAAAGCTCATTGATGACCAGAATATTAGTAGAAAGCATTTTGTTGCTTATCAGACGAAAGGAGTAAATCCGACGCCAACATATTTCAAGCCATACAAGAATAGCAGGAAGATTAGAAGTTATAGAAGTTTGGTCAGAATACAATTGAATAGTCTACAAACAGTTAGTAGGAAGTTAAATAAGAAGAATATAAACTGCTCAAAACATTTAAAGGAACATTTCTATTAAGCAGTGTGCAGAAGCAACTACGAATAATATCGACAAAATCGCTGTATGTGCTCATTAAAAGACGGTTTATTTAACAACAGAATGCATTATTGAAACAACTGGTGAAGAAACATAAAGGAAAAAAAACCCTGCAGGACCCCTGCCTAAAACAAAGTGAAATGTCCTTTGGACGTTGTGAGGAGAGTGCCCTGTTTCTTCGAGGGATCAGTTTTTGCACTATTCAGTTATGTGTATGCCTACCATGGGCTGCAGTAACCTCCGTGCACCTTCTAGGCAAGCTCCGTATCAGTCAACGGATGTGATCTTGGGGAAGCCGGTCCCATTCCTCAGTAAGTGCCTGGATGAACTGTTGCAGTGTTTCTGGCGCTAAAGGGCGGTGTCGATTTCGCCTGTCAAGCATGTCCCAAAGATGTTCAAGGAGAATTAGGTCTGGACTCATTGCAGGCCACCTCATGGTCTGAATGCCATGCATCCGTAAGAAGTCTTGAGTGACAGCTGCTGAGTGTGGACGAGCAATATCCTGCATCAGAAGGAATCCAGGCCCCATGCCATGTGCAGCAACAATCACATGTTCTTCGTGAATGTCACGAATGTAAACGTCAGCGATCATTCGCCCTCGGAGGACCACAAGATCCGTTCGATGGTCTATTGAGATTCCAGCCCAAACCATAATGGAACAACATCCCACTCGGCCAGTCTCACAAACTGTTGCGTCGGTGTTTCGCTCACCATCACGTAGACGGCCATCACAGCGGGTCAGGCGGAATCTTGACTCGTCTGTAAAGAGAACAGAACACCAGTGGCGAAGCTGCCAGGTAACATGTTGATGTGCAAACTCTAGTCGCACCTGTATGTGCTGGCGGGTTAGCCTAGGCGCTCGATTTGCTCCTCTGGCTCTCAACTTCACGTAATCTGTTCCGGTTGTTTGATCTGAAACATCTACCCCAGTTGACATCTGCAGGTCATTTCTCAGGTCTCTGGCCGTTGAGGTTCTTCGGCGCAGGGCACAAGTCCGCACATAACGATCTTGATTGGCGGTTGTTGAGCGTCGGCGACCTTGTCCAGCTCTTCGTGTGTACTGGCCAGTCGCCTGGAATCGTTTACACAGTCGGAAAATGACGGAAGAGGACACATTCAGGGCATTTGCCACAGTCCGAAATGATTGACCCGTTTGGAGCAATGTTACGGCTCTCGCAGCTTCTACTGCTTCAAGATACCTTCGTGGCATGTCAGAGCACTACTAACAACGTTCCAGGAATGCCTGCACCTTCTAATGTTCGACCGTTATCTCCAAGCAAAGAGTGTACTGGCATGTAACCACTTTTTTTCCGGGGGTTATATTGCTATGCAAATTTCTCAGAACACCTGGCAGCAAAATGTGTTGGCTTCAACCATTTCCTATGAGGGAGATAGTAGGTTTCATGTTGCAGAAGAAGAAATTGCTAAAAAGTATTATTTACGCCCTCTGTAGGGGATTCTACAAGTGGTCCTTTAATTGTTTTGAGCAGTGTACATGAGAAGAAAACAAAGCCTGTCGAAGTTATTCAGGAATTTTCTGGAAATTACAGTAATGCTCCCAAAAGAAATAGTAGAGAGACGTATACTACTAGTTCCGCCGGTATGTTAGGTGTTAAGACTTCTCAGTATTCGTTGAGAACAGAACCAGCGAGTATATCACATGATATCTCATCGAGAGATAAAGTTTAAGGCAAAGGAAGAGGAGAGTCGCGGATTCGAAGTTTCAGAACGCGAGTATTCTGGAACAAAGATTATTGCTTGAGTTCGAGCTCAGGCTTTCCGCTAAGTAGTTTAGCCAGCGCTGTCAACGGAGTAGGAAAAACTTATAAAGGGAGACGGAATCGAATTCCATTGAAAGATGCTGGAAAAAGGGGAGACCAGCTAGATCTTTGTGTGGAGCTTCCAAATTGAATGCTAGAAAACCTGGAAGCAGTAGAAAATTTCAGAAAAGAATTTTTGGGAATCCGCATTCGCATGGAAGAATCTCGGATTGAATTAAACAATTTTCTTTTGCCAGCACTGTCCCATTTCTCAAGTGACAAAAGAATATTTGCGGACATTACTAATATTACTGACTGTTGGACTGCTTCTTTATCAGAAGCGAACTCTTCCTTAAATGTTAATGACATTTCTAAATTTATAGTGTGATACGACAACAGAGCAATATCTTCGCAGGAGAAGACCGTCTTACCTCGTGCGCAGAATAGAGCGAGTCGCGTTCATGAGTAAATTACTTTGGATTCTGTTATCGTTGCTGAGAGATACGGTAACAGCGTAAATTGTTATTAAGACTGTTGCGAACTTATCATATTGCATCTATGGCTATAATTTAAATTACCTTGCCTATATTTTGGTGGTGAACTATGAATACCTCCGCTTAGTGTTTTGGGAAGCTAAATTCATTCAGATGATAGCGTGGGAATTTTTCTATTGGGATGGAATGGTTATCTACAAGGTAATGTTGGAGATCTTATGCGCCAACAAAATAGAATTGGGCTTCTCACACCTTTTTAATAACGGAATCTGATTGAGTTTTTGCCGTATAAAAGTATTTGCAAGGTTATTTTCGAAAATAAAAATATTTATTTATATTGCCACTAAATACCTTCAAATATATTAATTAAAAAAATCAAACTCCATTTAATTAAAAGAAAATAAATAAAATAAATAATAGAAACAATGAAAAAAGTCACCCAATGGATAAATATAAAGGTTGAAGGACGAAACACATTTGAAACAAAGGTCTTGTGGAGTTTATGTAGATGAAACACAGATGAAACACAAAAAAAGAAGATCTTGTGGAGAAATGTTACACGAACACAGGGAGGCACATAGTTACAGTTGAAGAAGGTCTATGATAAAGTTCGATGATTCGTAGACACGTAGATGACAAACTTGAAATGTTTTATAAAACGTTTTGGGGATTTTTATCCCGTCCTTCAACCTTTACATTTATCCAATGGGTGATTTTTTTTCATTGTTTCTATTATTTATTTTATTTATTTTCTTTTAATTAAATGGAGTTTTATTTATTCTTTAATTAATATATTTTATCACAACTCCTACCTTTATATAATAAATACCTTCAAAGATTTTAATTTCTACGGACATTTGGCAACTGATTTTTGGACTTTAAATTCTATCATAAGTATTGATTTTTATGTATCTCTGTTATATTAAAGGGGTTACTGCGTATTGATACCCCCAACGCTAATAAGTTATTGTTTTCTGGATTTACTGTGCATTTCTTTAATATATCCTTAACTAATATCTGGAATTGATTTTACCTAGCTTTTAAAAATTATGTGGATAAAATCTATGTAAAACTTAAGATTAAAAAAGATTTATTGACCACAACAAAGTATGAGTTGAAAAGGTACAACCTGATAATACTGGAAGCGCTTTTCGAATGCTTTGCATTCATCATTCAGCAGACCAAGTGAGAACCTCGAGAAGACTTTGAGAGAAAAGAATTAGGACAATCAATCAAGAATCGAACATTGTAGGGAAAACGAAACAAGCGGTCTGAAAGCAATGCTTTCACTGCCATACTCGTCCAGAAAGTAACCAGGGAAAGTACACTGAACTAGGCAAGAAGCCAGATTAAACCTAGGAAAATCATCCAGAGGATAAGACTGAGTCCTATCCTATCAGGATGATAGAGTTGATTGTTTGTTGACGAGGGACAAGAGACACGAGGAGCTAGAAGACCCAATATTCGGGATGTGAAATTGAAATCCAGGATGTGACGACCCCTGGGATGCCTGAGGAAGCTTCTAAAGGTGAGCGGACGCTCAAGAATCCTGCAACCAGAGGATTGGGATGGTCCTTCATCTTTGGTAGCAGCATTTTCAGAAATTCCTGAAAGTGATTTCCAATGGAAGGTATATCAAAATCGTCGGCAATAGAAGTATTTGTTGCAACTCTCCTGTCAAGTTAGGCAATGGTTTTCAAGTGACGCTTTGGAAGGTTTGAAGTTCCCTTTCATCTGAAGCTATATATTGTTGCCCAGGCAGGCATAACAGAAAGCAAGATGGTTCGGATACCGTCCTGTATAGCAATATTTTGCAGTCCAATCCAAGCACTCTGTTTCACCCCAGAAGAGCTACCAAACTGAATTTTGCCTTCTTTGCCTTGTTGATGGCATAGTAGACATGGTCGACCCAATTTAGCTTGGCATCTATTACCACTTTGGGGTATTTGTAATATTTTACCTAATCGGACTCTTTACCAGAAAGTAACGGAGGACTCGGAGGTTTTCGAAGTTTCTTCGTAACGAACATCGCCTTGCATTTGTCAACATTTAGATTGAGTCTGCACTTAGCAAACCATTTTTCGTAATGATGTAAGGCTTTTTGTAATCAAGATATGACGTGAGGGGAATTGCGAACAGTAGTCATGATGGACGCGTCGTCAGCGAACAGTGATGAAAGTCATGGACGAAAACCATGAACAGTGCACGGCCCAGGACAGATTCCTGGAGAACACTAGCATTGACATCACAAGGGTCGGACATGAAGCAGCCAACCTTGACACGAAATATCCTGTTCGACAGAAAGCAGCGAATGAAAGCAATCAGTTCTTCCGGAAAACCACAAGTAATCATTTTATATATGAGGCATTTGTGCCAAACCTGATCGAAAGCTTTCCAGACATCCAAAAAAACCAGACCTCCGTATCTAGCACAGTTTAGAGTAGTGTTTAGATCTGCAACAAGCCTCGATATCTGAAGTTGGCAGGAGTGACCTGGGCGAATTGCTTCTCCCAAACAAGATTGTTGGCCACACACAAGTCGTTAATCCTCTTCAGGTAGTAAGCTTTTGATAACTTAGGTAGTAAGCTTATGGGCCTTAGCTGATAGCGAGAGCAGGTTTCAGACCAGGCATGGGTATGGTAACGATGATGGACTCCTTCCACTTATCAGGGAAGTAACCAAGTTTCCAGTAGTCGTTCATGGCTCTCGATACAACATTAGGAGGCAAGTTTTAGAGAGCACTATTGGTGATGGAGTCAGTAACAGGTACTTTTTTGGTCTTAAGTAGTTTGAAGACTTCGGAAATTTATTGAGTACTAATGATTTTCCCAGAGGTGGGGACACGCCGACTGCGCACGTAGGCGATGCAGCTATTATTTACTAGCTCAGTGTTTGAGAGACTGCCCAGGATGGTCTCACTAGGCGTGGTAAATAAACTTTTCATACAGATATGGAGGCTCGCTGAAGACCTGAGCACCCCCCTGAAATTTTCAAGGTACTGTGGGGTGGTATTTCTCGAAGTCAGTAAAGCTTTTGAGCTTGTGTGGCATGGGGGTTTTGTCTACAAGATGATTAGAGACGGGTTTCCTCTCGATTTGATTTTTATGGTGAAATCCTTTCTCACCGACAGGTCCTACCAAGTTAGAGTTGGTGAAAATTTATCCACGCCCCCTGTTGTAAGGCCGTTGTCCCTCAATGTTCTGTCCTTGTGCCCATGCTATTTAATTATTTTGTGCACGATTTCCCCAAAACCCAAAAATTGTTATCTATATTTCTATGATGATGATACTGCCGTTATTAAACGGTCACACAGCTGGCTCATGTTATCACTTGTCTGCAGTACGCTTTGAAGATGTTTGAAGACTGGTTTAATTGCTGGAAGCTGAACCTTAACGTCAGAAAGTGCAATACTTCAACAGAAAGTTCAGACCTTCCCCAGATTCTCTTGTTCTATTCAATAAGAAACTGGGCTGGGTAGACAACTACAAATATTTTGGCATTATCATCGACTCAAGACTCTCGTGGAATCGTCACGTGACCTACGTTCTGAACAAACCAAAGAGGGCTAAGTACAGTATTATAACTCCCCTGGGTCGCAATAGCACCCTCAGCATCGACAACAAGTTACTTCTCTACAAGTCAATTATTCGAACCATACTCTATAGCATGCCTGCGTAGGCGACTATCTGTAGAAGCAGATGGAGCGAGGTACAGTCGTTCCAGATTGTTACCCTGAGGACCATTGTCCAGCTTGGCAAAAGGACTGTGAAAAAATAATCCATCCCCTCAGATTTAAGCATGGTGCACATCGGAAAGTTATATGATGCAGAAGATGAAGATTCACGAAAATGACCTAGTGACTGGAATATTGAAGTGGCACATGAAGTATCGAAAACCAGAAGCACATTCTTGACGTCAACTTTGAAGACATCAGCAACGTTTCTTCTCCGGACTATTGGAAGATGTGCTAAGTTTCTTTCTCGTTGTATATTATTCCGTTTGTATTGCCTTTCTGACAATCGTCAATCTTATTTTTTTTTTTTGTCTAATATGGAAGACGGATTGTGTTGGTCAGGCTTCTTGACTACCTCAGTGTATTTCATTTGAAATTTCTTCGAGGGCGCTACTTTCGTCCCATTTGAACAAATGTACACTTCACTGTTTGTTTGTCGATTGTCCCACGTCAGTTCTCTTAAGGTCTTCTCGAGGTTCTCACTTGGTCTGCTGAATGATGAATGCAAAGCGCTTCCAATATTATCAGGTGTTATCTTTTCAACATATACTTTGTTGTGGTCAAACAAATTTTTTAGTATTAAGTTTTGCATGCTTACCTAGCTTTTGATTATATGCATAGCTACCTAGTTTCTAATGGATAGTTTACATCCTTCGTAGATTTTTCATCAGATCTGCATTTGTGATTTTGAGGCCAAGTTTCAACGCCGATTCTTGGGCTAGCAGCCGAGCTGAGTTGTTTCATCTTAAGTTGTCAACAGCTACGTCATATCATCAGCGTTTATGTAGTGTGTTCTTCGATGGCTTATTTCCCTGTTGTCACTCGTTCAGAGGCATTTTTCGATCTACTTATACTTCCACTGCCATGTTACTCTGTATTAGTTAAATTAGTTATGCATTACTTAATTCATGATCAGCCTTGTATTTGGTTTATAATTCATTTCTGCAAGAATAAACTTTATTTATTTTCCAAATTTAAGATTTCTTACTCACTGCCTATACGTACACGTGAAAAATATACAAGAAAAATGTCATGTCATTAAGATTTGAAAATTATGTTGGCTGTAAAATTTATTTATTTATTTATGGTTAGAAAAATAACTACAATAATGCCCAACAAGGACCAGTATGGTCATAGACCGATGAGTTAGGTACTAGTGGGCACAAAATATTTAAATATAAAATTGAAAACAAGATTAATATATAATAAAGAAATAGAGTTAAATAACAAAAATTAAATGATAATTATATATTAATTAAAACAACGATAATGGCAAACGTCATAGAGCTCTAAATCCATTGGTTAGAACTACAGGTTCTTATTGTATTTCATCATCAATACACATTACAATTGTCACGTAATGAACTAGGTCAAGAGACGGAAACCAAGGCAAAATAAAATGAAACAGAAGTAATTTTTATTTCACTATTTATAGAAGTGGAAACGTGCAAAAAGTCAATAAATTGAAATTAACTGCAGAAATGTCCGAGACGCTTTACTTCAGAGACGAACCGGATGGTGCACGAAACAAAAGACTTAATAGATGAAAAAGTTGATGTTACCAGTGTCAGGTGGCAGACCTGACTGTAACATTAAAACTAATTAAAGGAACACTGATAACACTAATCCACATGATAAATTTTATTGACTCAGATGTACATTTTGGAAACCAAATTTCCTTCATCAGTGAAAGATTATCAATGACAATCGACAATCGATAAGTGTAGTGAAAAAAGTAGTACGAGTTGTCCAGGAGCCCTTAGCCCAAAAAGTAAACCAAATGAGGTACACTGAAGTAGGAAAGAAGCCTGATGAACCTCTTTAAGTCATCCAGAAAAGAGACCCATCATAGTAGGGTCGAGAATCGGATTGTGGTTTGATGAATAGCGAGTCCGAAAAACTAGGATCTAGCAGATCCAGTAGTTAGGGAACTTGGGCTTGTTAATGTTTTCGAAATTTACATCCAAGATATGACAGGGTCTTCGAAACCTGAGGGAACCCCTGATAGTGAGTGAGTGGTCCAGGATACCAGCAACCAGGGTATTTTCATGATGTTCCATCTTGGGTAGCATGTTCCTGAGAAGTGTTTGAACATAGGAACCAATGTGGGTCATCCGCAGATCTTCATAGATAGAGAGATTGTTGGGAACTCTTCTGTCTATTTGAGTAATGGACCGGAGGGTAACATTTTGGAAGGTCTGAAGATCTTTCCATCTCGATTTGCAAATGGAAGCACAAGCAGGCATACCATGAAGTTAAATGGTACAATGAAGTGATTATCAACGACAATCAATCGACAATCAAGCAATGGAGTGGAAGAAACAGTGCGAGTGGTACTGAAGCTGAGCTCCCAACTCACTCGTCACACGTACAGACCAGGGGAATTTCACTGAGATAGGTGAGAAGCCTGAAAAAACTCCGATGGTCCTTCTCAAGATGATTGAAGAATATTCCCCACATTCTGGGGATAAAACGGTTGATTGAAGATAGTCATATAAAGGGGGGGGGGTTGGAGCCAGAGGCGAACTAGGCTGTCCAAAAATCGGGGAAGATAACATTCCTGACATCGTACAAGTTAACTTCCAGGACATGGCCGGGCAAGCGATGTTTTAAGCGTTCCTGTAGTCAGAAGGGTTGTGAATTTCAGACACCAACTGATTCCTGTGATTAAGCATCTTCGGGAGCATAGTCGTTATCGTATCCTTTACAAACTTGCCAATATGCGTCATCCCTAGATCCTCATGGACGACATTGTTGGCTACTCTACGATCAAGTTTCACAATTGCTCTCAGAGTAATATTTTGAAATGTCTGCAGCTCCTTCCACCTGGTTTTGCACACAGAAGCCCACGCTGGCATACCATGAAGCAAGATCGTACGGATGATGATTTTGTAGATGAGCAGCTTATTATCAATGTCCAGAGCACTGTTACGATCAAGCAACGCGATCAGACTGATATTGGCCCTCTTTGCCTTATTCAGAGCGTAGGAAACATGTTGATTCCAGGTGAACCTAGAATCGATCACCACACCAAGGTATTTATACTCTTTGACACAGTCGAGCTTATTTCCGTACAGGGTAAGCAAACCTGGGGGGTTTCTGCGTTTGTTTGTGAAGAACATGGCCTTGCATTTGCCCACATTTAACTTCAGCCTCCATCTGTTGAACCATTCTTCGTAAAGATGCAGCCCCTCCATCTGACCCTGTGGGACACCGGCTTTAACCACACATGATTGGGAGAGAGAGTCATCAATTTTAGCTCAAAAGGACATGCCTGAAAGGAATGAGCGGACCAGCATGATAAGGTCATCTGGAAATCCGAATTTTATCATTTTATAAATGACACCATCATGCCAACCTTGAAAGAAGGTCTTGCAAATGTCTAGGAAGATAAGACCATATAGAGACTTGTTAAGAGAGTTTTTTGCGTCGACAGCAAGCCACCAGATTTGCATTTGGCAGGAGTGGTCCGTACGGAAACCAAACTGCTCATCACGAATAAGATCATTGGCAGAGCAGAATTCATTGAACCTTTTAGGATTTGTCCGTTCTAGAACCTTAGACATAGTTGGTAAAAATGCTGATGGGCCTGTAACTTTCAGGCAATAAAGGGTTAAGACCTGATTTAGGAATGCTTAGGATAATTGATTCCTTCCAGCCAGTAGGGAAATGTCCGTGTTTCCAGCAGTCATTAATTAGTGTAACGATGTCAAGAATCAGGTTGGAAGGTAGATTATTAAGTGCATTATTTGCGATGGCATCCATTCCAGGGGCTTTCTTATTCTTGAGTTTTTTGATGATTTCCACAATTTCCATCGGGTAGATTGATCGCTCTATAGGAACACGCGACCCTCATAAAAATTGGAACACACATCACGAACCTCGCTGATTTCATGCTCTCCGTCCGGAGTATCTGGAATTGGGGTGATAAATTGATTACTAAGTGAATCAGTAATTAACTGAGCTTTATCTTGGTCTGTAGTAGCAAGAGTAGTGCCATCTAGAGAAAACAGGGGTGGGAATTTCGTTTTCATACACTTAAGAGCTCTAATCATAGTCCAGAGCGAGTTGCCACGAGTTGAGAGATTCTTCAATTTGCTAGTCCATTTTTGCACTCGTAGCTCTCTTACTTTTTCGTGGATCCTCCTAGAAAGCCATATTTTCTCTTAAAGATGGGATCACGTGTACGCTGCCAAAGTCTTCGGAAGGCATTCCTCTCTGCAATAATTTGCCTAATACTTGGAGGAACATCGAGATGGTCAGGATATTTATGGTTTATAGGGAAAGCACTAGCAGACATCGCATTGTTGATATTACTGGTAATCTTTTACTCTATCATTGATTTCATTGGTGCTGGAAGCACTCGCTGTGTAGCCATTGCTAGTTTTAAGGAGGTCACGAAAGAGTTTCCCATCCCGCTTTATAGGAAGCCGATTCAGGATGTCCATAGTGATTATCAACACGACAATCGAACAGCGCAGGGAAAACGAAACGAGCGGTCCGAAAGCAACGCTTTCACTGCCATACTCATCCAGGAAGTAACCAAGGGAAGTACACTGAACTAGGCAAGAAGCCAGATGAAACCTAGTTAAGTCATCCAGGGGATAAGATGGAGTCCTTTCCTATAAGGACGATGAAGTTGATTGTTGATTGACGAGGGACATGGAGATACGAAATCCAGTAATCGGGAAAGATGGCCTTTTGAATGTCGTCGAAATCGATGTCCAGGACGTGACGAGGCCTGCGATGCCTGAGGAAACTTCTAAATGTGAGTGGATGCTCCAGTATATCTGCAACCAGAGGATTAGGATGGTCCTTAATCTTCGGCAGCAACTTCTTCAACGACTCCTGGACATAGCTACCAATTGGAGGTATATGGAAATCCTCAGCAATAGAAATATTTGTTACGACTCTCCTGTCAAGTTGGGCGATAGTCCTCAGGGTAACGTTTTGGAAGGTTTGGAGATCCTTCCATCTGGTCTTACATATTGTAGCCCAGGCAGGCATACCTTAAAGAAGAATGGTTCGTATAACCATCTTATAAAGCAAGAGTTAGCTATCCATTCCAAGGGCGCTGTTTCGCCCCAGAAGAGCAACTAGACTAAACTTGGCCTTTTTAGCTTTACTTATCGCATAGGAGACGTGGTCACTCCAATTTAGCCTGGCATCTACCATCACTCCGAGGTATTTGTAATTCTTAACGCATTCGAGCTCTTTACCAGAAAGGAAGAGAGGACTCGGTGGTTTCCGAAGTTTCTTCGTAATGAACATTGCCTTGCATTTGTCAACGTTCAGGTCGAGTCTCCACTTTGCAAACCACTCTTCGCACAATTTTAAGGCCTTTTGTAAGCGTGATATGACGTGAGCGGGATTGCGGTCAGTAGTCATGATGGCCGCGTCATCAGCAAACAGATATAGTTTGCACTTGGTAAAAGTTGGGAAGTCACTGATGAAAAAGTTGAACAATGCAGGCCCTAGGACAGAGCCCTGGGGAACACCAGCATTGACGTCACAAGGGTTTGACATGGAGCAGCCAACCTTGACACGAAATATCCTGTTTGAGAGGAAGGAATTAATCAAGCTAATAAGTTTGTCCGAAAAACCACATGTCCGATTATCAACAGGAGTGACGACGAATATATAAGATACAGGAACCAATCAAATAAAATACAAGATAAAGCATAATACAAAAGTATTATCAACAATGAATTACAAAATATTTTTAACCATAGTAAACAAATAAAATATAACCAACCAGAACATCCTTCATAGCAAGAGCAATAAGAACAAAATAACACCCCTCCCCCACCTACACTAAAAAACCACTCCGTTTAAAAGAGCCTCACAAGGAGCTCCGCTTATAAGAGACACTCAAAATTCTGGACCAAAAACACTTCGTTTAAAAGAGCCACAAATTAAACCAAAACGAAAACAAAGTTCAAACGAACTCAATACCACCAAACAACTTACTTAGTACAAAATTCAGCTAAAGGCCACTGGCATAGAGCCATCGGCACTATTAAGGATAATATTGTTTGTTTTATTTTTTACAATTTCAATTGATTTTAAGAAAAATAACAATTTTTTGTCTCTACATTTATGTATGACCTTGAACAAGTCAGTAGAAAAGTCATGTTTATCATTAATTATTTGGTCTGCAGAAGAAGAAACCCCTAGCTTTGCATTTTTTATGTAGGATATGTGTTCTTTCATTCGGTGTTTTACCCCTCTCTGTGAGCTTTCCAAATAAAAACAGTCACACGCAACGCACACATAAATGTATAAACACCCAGACACTCTTCTACTGGAATTTTGTTCTAACTTTTATCAAGCTAAGCGATTTTTATAGTGTTCCCGCTTTTATAAACAATTTTATAATCAAACCCTTTACATATTTTCCTTAACCCTTTGTTTAATGCATAGTTAAAGGGAAGATTTTTTTCTTATAATCGACATTTTTTTCCCTTTCCCAACCTTGTGACCTTATCGAGGTTGAGATTTTTACTAATTTTTTCGGCCAATTTATCCACCAATTTTTCTTCGTAGCCATTAGTTTTAGCAAAAGCTCTAATTAGATCCATCTCCTTATTTTTGGATTTAATTGACAATGGCAACAATAGCGCCCTTCTGACCTGATGGTGGAATGCCGCTAATTTGTGGGAAGCACAATGGTTTGAATCTTCTTTGATGTATGCGGGGGTGAAGTTCGGTTTTCTATAAACCTCGAAGTTTAGTTTGTTAACATATCGTATGATTAAGATGTCGAAGAACGGTAGCCTCTTATCTTTTTCTTCCTCCATTGTGAAATTGGTATGTGGGCATGGCTTATTCAGTGCAGCTAAAAAATCATTTATATCCATTTTTGGGGTTGAAAATACAAAAAATGTCGTCGACATAACTATGCCAAACTGATGGGAAGTAACTAACCATGTTGATTGCTAAGTTTTCAATTTTCCTAATATTTAGGTTTGCCGAAAGGGGCTAACACTACTACCCAGCGGTGTGCCATTTAACATTTTGTAGTTATGTCTGTTAAAGCTAAATACATAATTATATACTATACATTTCATAACCAACATAATTTCATACATAAACCAAAATAATTTCATACATGAACATAATTTACTTAACCCTTTCCAGCATGGGTTCACTCCAAATCGGAATGTTGAAACGGCCTGCTATGATTTACTTGAATTTCTTTCTTTACTTGAGATTACAATGAATAAATATGTAGCTTCAATATTTATTGATTTTACTAAAGCTTTTGATACAGTCCCCATTCATTTGTTACTGTACAAACTTAATAATGTCTATGGAATCCGTGATAAAGTGGGGTTTGCCACTTTCCTGGCTCAGTGATTTATTAACTAATCATAGCTACTATCTTGCACATCTCAAAAAAAATTCCTATACCTTTATCCGGAACTACGAGGTCCCGCAGGGATCGATCCTTTCACCCCTGTTATTTAACCTATTTGTGAATGATTTGCCAGCCATCTTTAACACTTTAAAACCACTTTTATACGCAGATGATATATCTCTGTTGCTATTATACTCTAACATTTCTTCATTGCTCTCAGGCATTAACTTAGCGCTTGAGAAGTTGAGACAATGGTGTAATGAAAATTCCCTAGGGTTAACATCCATAAAACAAAAGTAAAGTTTTTTCACCAGAGAAATAAGCAAAATATACCTCTGGCGCCTTTAATATATTATGTACATTCTACTATCTCAACTACTACAAGTTTCACATATTTAGGTCTTACCCTGTCCCCTGATCTGACTTGGGATGCCCACATAGATAAATTATTATTAAATTTAATAAAAAACAGGGTATTATCTCACGCTTACTATTCCTGGATTCACTCAGGTTTATGCTATAGGGTTCTGTTCTGGGGAGCTACTTCAGTTACTAATCTCACAAGAATACTAAAATTACAGAAATGGTTCCTTCGGATCATTCTGCAATTTCCCCGATCCTTTCCTGTCTCTGATCACTTCTCCTCTTTTCGTTTGCTCACGATCTACCAAATCTTTTTTTATCCTTATGCTGGTTTGTATATAAAACATCAAACTCGATTCTACAGCTATCGTCCCCTATCACGATTCGGCGTAACCTTGATTGTCATAATTACAATACCCGTTCAGTAATAAAATATTTATTTTCGAAATCGTAGCGTCTCACACGTTGGGATAAAATATTGGGCTTCCCTACCTTTGGAAATTCCCACCCGTGTCCCTTATTCTCACTTTTGGAGAATACTACGGAATTATTGTCTCCATTATATTACATCTAATAAGATGATTCTTCTTTAGGATCTCTTTCGTTAATGTTTGGAATATTTTAAGCTTTTAAGAATTTATTGACAGTAGTGCCTTATGTTATTGATTCCTATGCTAATGTTCGGCTTTTACTGTTTTATTTATTTACTTTAATTTCAAGTTATTGTACTACTATTTTGACACATAAGTAGGCTTAATAGGCCTAAATTTACTAGGTCGCTCCATCTTTTGATTTTACTAACCCATATATGTTTTATTAATTAATTACTGTTGTTCTTTATCATTAGTTTATTTCACTCCTATTATTGTCTTGTGCCCACTTGGCCAAACTTGTTGGGTTTTTTACCTTTCTGGCCTTGTTGGGCACTATTGCATATTCGTAATTTTTTACTAACCCGCAAAAAAATAAAATAAAATAAAATAAAATAAAATAAAATAAAATCTTTTGCAATACCTAATGGGATATCATTCTCGTCTAACACATCTTGGGTCAAATTAGAGCTTTTGCTAAAACTAATGGCTACAAAGAAAAAATTGTAGATAAACTGGCCGCAAAAGTTAGTATAAATGTCAACCTCGATAAAATCACAACGCTGGGGAAGGGAAAAAATGGCGATTTTAAGAAAGTGCTAGTTCTTCCCTTTAACTATGCATTAAAAAAGGGTTAAGGAAAATATGTAAAGGATTTGATCGTTTATAAAAGCGGGAACACTATAAAAAATCGCTAAGCTTGATAAAAGACAAAATTCCAGTAGAAGGGTGTCTGGGTGTTTATAAATATAAGTGAGCGTCGTGTGACCGTTTTTATTTGGGAAGCTCACGGAGAGGGGAAAAAAACAATGATGTGTCATGAATAAATATAACATAGAATTAATGATGGTCGAAATTCGTTTCAAGGAACTTGGTTTAGTGGAACCATCAAGGTTCATTTGAAATTTCAATGCTAAAATATGGTATGTAATATATCATATGACTTGGAATGATATCTGATGAATAAATATAATGTAAATTTAATGATATTCGAAATTGTTTCCAGATAACCTCATTTAGTAGAACTTTTGTGATTCACTGGAACTTTCAATTCTAAAATATTGCATGTTATATATCAAAGGACTTGGAATGATGTGTTATGAATGAATATGACGTTAAATTATTGACAGTCAAAATTGTTTACAAGTAACCTGGTTTAATAGAACCGTTGTTTCACTGGAACTTTCAATGCTAAAATATGGCATGTAATATATCAAATTACTTGGAATGATGTGTCATGAATGCATATAACGTAAAATTAATGATAGTCAAAATTGGTTTCAGGGAACCTTGTTTCGTGTAACCAATATGGCTTATTGGAAACTTCAATGATAAAATATTTCATGTGATATATCAAACAACTTGGAATGATGTGGCATGATTGAATAAAACGTAAAATTAATGACAGTCGAAATTGGTTTCAATGAACTTGGTTTAGTAGAACCACTATGTTTCATGAGAACTTTCAATGCTTATTTATGGCATGCAATAAACAGAAAAATCTAGAATGATTGGTCTCAAGGAACCTGGTTTAGTGGAACCATGATTCATCATTGGAACTTTCAATGCTAAAATATGGCATGTAATATATCTAATGACTTAGAATGATGTCTCATGAATAAATATAATGCAAAATTAATGATAGTCAAAATTGTTTTCAAGTAACCTGGTTTAGTAGAACCGTTGTGGTTCACAGGAACTTTCAGTGCTAAAATATGGCATGTTATGTATCAAAAGACTTTGAATGATGAGTCATGAATGAATATAACGTAAAATTACTGATAGTCGAAATTGGTTTTAAGGAACCTTGTTTCGTGTAAACATTATTGTTTATTGGAAATTTCAATGCTAAAATGTGGCATGTAATATATCAAATGACTTGGAATGATGTGTCATGAATGAATATGATGTAAAATAAATGATAGTCGAAATTGCTTTCAAGTAACCTGGTTTAATGGAACAATGGGGAACACGCACGGAATTTTCTTTTAAAAAATAACAATTATTTTTTTATAGATTTGGACACGCTGAAACATGAAAATCGTGGTCAAAAACGCTAATAACTTTTAAAAACTTATTAAATTTGATTTTTAAACGCGAAACCACGCCCCATTTTAAAACGATTTCTGATTGGCTTTCCTCGATTTGACGTCATGATCCACCTATCCTATACTTCACACTGTCGTACATTGAATAAGATTCATCTTTCCCATTGTCGCTTTCCTTTCGTCATAGTTTCGTTTATTTGACAGAAAATTACCATTACCCACTCTGGATATCAAAAAGGACAATCTGCTAACTTGCCGAAGATCGACGTAAGCGTTGCGGATGTTTTTTTATAATTGACGAACGTTACGTTTCAGTCGTAAATTCGAGAGACTAAAGGCATTTCCTCCGCGAATATTCTCATTCTTTACAAAGAGCTTACAAAATATAATTTAATATCCTTGTAAACGTAAAAGTTCGGGAAGAACATATTCTTATTTTGAAGGAAAGATTTATAATTTCCTTATATAGTGAGGATGCGATTGGCCATGATTTGTAATACAGATATACTGGTTTCGAGTTTAATGATTACACGAAACGCGTTTGCTCACACATGAAATATGAAGAGTATTTACCGCACTAATTTTGTTTTCATAATACGTAAAAGTGTATTACGAATAAATTTTTTTATATATGTTTAAAGAAATAAATCGTAGTAGCAAGCCACCGCATGGCGAAGAAAGGCGATCACTACTTCAAACAGCGTGTCCGAAACTAATAAAAGCCGATCTCTTATTTTTTTAAATATAAATTAAATAAACCTAATTTTCGAAAATGTATTATACAAAAATATAATTTATACAATTTATAATTTTATAATTATATTTATAAATTATAATTATAATTTATAATTATAATTTATAATTTATAATTTTTTATTATTTATACAAAAATAAATTTAAGCGTCTACTGATATACTTGAATAAATTTTTTATTATACATTTCCAAAAGTTTGTTTTATTTAAAATCTTAATAAAAAGTTTACTCTCGCTTATGGTTTTTTTTAAATTTACTTTACATTAAGTACATTGCAAGTTTTAAAATATTTGAAAAACTTTTAACTTGTGAAATTGTAAATTTTAGTGAACATTGTAATTGGGGAAACCTGTTGTGCTCACAGAAAATATAATAAGTTAAAAGGAATGCTATTCAATCTCTCCTCCCCCCCATCCGTCTTCCGATCTTCTTTGGAAAATCCCACTCCCCTCTCCCCCCCCCCGTTAGTATTTTATTGACAAGTTGTTAGATTTTTTAAATGACATAATGCATATGTGTTTTTATCTTTTGAATGATTTTTTAAATGATATAATTACATACATGATATACATTAAAAGTATTAGATAAAAAACATTCAGATAAATAAAACACCTTTTATTAAAGAAAACAAATAAATTAAAAAAAAATTATAGAAAACAATGAAAAAAGTCACCCAATTGATAAAGTAAATGTTGAAGGACAAAACACAAATGAAACAAAGGTCTTGTGGAGAAACTTAGATGAAAAACAGAAGAAACGAAGATCTAGTGAAGAAATGTACACAAACACAGGGAGGCACACAGTTACAGATGAAGAAGGTCTATGATGAAACATCGATGATTCGTAACACTTGGATGACTAACTTGAAATATAACGTTTTCGGGATTTTTTCCCATCTTCAGTAATAAATTTTTTTGAATGAATGGAAGATATAATAATAAAAAACAAAACAATGTAATCTAATACAATGTGTGTTATTATGATTAGTTTGATTGTTGTGATCAGGATTGTTGAGTGCAAGAGAAATGATATTATATTTTTAGTAGTAATTTCCATTTATTATTAATTTCTATAGATGGTTTGGCTAAATTTTTTTCATTCGAAATAATGTTAGTCTTTTTTTATAATTTATTTCTTTATTAATGATTTTGACTTTGTTCCAATCCGGATTATGATTTTGGTTAATGCAGTGGTTCACTAAATGATTGTTTTTATCTTTGTTTCTAAGTGCTCTTTCATGTTCTTTTTGTTTGACCTGTGTAAATGTGGTGACAATTGGCGCATGGAATTTGATATATTATGTTAGTGATGTTCCATTATTTTTTATTATTTTGGCAAATGTCTTTGAAATTAGAAATTGTGTTATTGTTCTGATTTTTTGTTGTTTTTTTATTGGTGGTTGTTATTAATGTTTTGGTTACGTTATTTGTTATTTTTGATATGATTTTAATGTTTGGTATCTGTTCTAGTATTTTTTTTCTCTTTGTGAAAGGTTTTATTATTGTATTGTATCGAATATCTTCTGTATTGTTCGTATTGAGTTGTATTATTTTTTGTTGTGTTGGTGAATGCTTCTATATTAATTTTCTCGATTAGTTCTATTGGATATTTCCAACATTGAATACATATTACAAAAAGAAGAAGCAAACAACAAAGAACATATAATTAATCGAAACATAACCACAATAATCAAACACAATAAAGAAAATTTATATTGGCACAATGAAATCAAGAAATTTAAGGCATACTTAAAAGAAAAAGATATAATCATAACAAAAGCTGATAAAGGCAAAATTATGGTGATACAAAAGAAAAATGACTACATTGCAAACACTGAGGCATTAAACAGGCGGTGGCCCTACAGTATAACAGAGGGACAAGAGGAGTTCCAACTAGTTTCGCCATTTATTCCCGGCTTTGTCAAGGATATACAGCAAGAGACAATCGACAATCGAACAGTGAAGTGTACATTCGTTAGGATGGGACGAAAGCAGCGCTTTCACAACTCTCATCTAACCAGAATAAACTCCAAAGGAAATACACTGAGGTAGTCA